>JAOQML010140525.1:0-15657 GCA_027568935.1 Erythroxylum urbanii | reverse complement strand
GCCACATGTCACCACCTTATGGTCTCTAAATGGTCCTTTTAATAAATAGTCCATTAGTCCTCTAGTTTCTAATCCAATTATCTCCTAATTTTCTATGACACTTGTCCTTAAATCTTAATATCTCCTATCAATAATTTTTTGACACTTAATTCTACTACCATTTATCAATTGTCTTGCCAATTGACATTTTTCCTAGTCCAAAAATATCCAGAATCAGAATTTTCCTAAATTTTCACCAAAAATTCTAAATCAATACTTATACTCACCAAATAAACTTTCAAGGCAATATAGGCACTAATCACATCATAATCACATTTATAAATCAATTATCCTCGGAAAATGTCAAATTAGTACATGAACAACCATTATAATATGTGTAAAAATTCAAATTCACGTGCGTGTATGCTATAGTATGCATAAGCATGAAATGCACTTCCTAATCTCTCATAGTTATTTCTTATTTACAGAAATCTAGGGTTCTAACCCTTTGTATAGAAACGGGACATTACAGTAAAGCAGTAGATGATAGCCCTATGAGCAGGGAGTCAATCCATGCCTAGCATAATATCTATCTCCTTTAATTGTAATACAATCAAATCAGCTTCCAGCTCTGCCTGATCAACTTAAATCAAACACCCTTTACAGAATTCACCAATTATTGTAGTACTACCTATCGATGTACTCACCTTTAAACTACAGTTCAACAATTCTCTATCACAATGCAATCTAGATGCTAGATGCGGTGTAAAAAAAGAATGCGTAGATCTTGGATCTAACAATGTAAAAACTTCAAAAGTAAAAATATGCAACACGCTCGCAACGATATCTAGGGAGTTTTGAGCCTCCTATCTGGTCATTGTATAAACTCTAGCCTGAGACTACAATTGGTTGCTCCGTACCTCAGTCCTGATAGTAGGACTTCCTGAACTGACGCTATCTCTACCATGGCCTCTTTGTCCAGATTCATTTGCTCTGCTCTATTGGGCAATTGTCTTAGTTATTGTTCCTCCTCTCATTGCAGATTGTGCTCTATAAACTACGAGACATTCATTAATCTGATGCTCGAAGGGGGCCATAATGAAGGCAAGCTCCTGTCAACTTCTAGCTTTCCCCACTATGCTTCTTTCCACAATGTCCATAATGTTGCATCTGCCTAGATATTGGATCTCTACCACTGCCAAACTGCATAAAACTACCTCTCTGTCTGAACCCTAACTATCTTGATCTAGCCGATGGTCGAAAAGATCTGTTCTGGCACTTATTAAACTTTCTGCCAGAACCAACCTGAGATTCACTAGGTCTCTTCATACTAGACTCTTATCTATATTCCCCTTGACCATCTCTCAATAGTTGTTCTATTCAGATTGAGGTTGCTCTCAACTCAAAGAAACTACTTAGATTTGTAATTGCCAACCTCATCCTAGTCTCCATATTTAATCCTTCTTTAAATCTCCTACACTTGTCTTCCTCAGTAGGAATCACAGCAGTAGTATACCCTATCAATTCATTAAACTTTATCATATATTCAATTATTGTAAGTCTCCCTTACTTTAGATCTAAGAACTCTTTCATCTTTCTATCTAGGTAGATCTTTGACATATAATTCTCCTTGAAGACTTTCAGAAAGTCTTCCCACTTTAATCCACAAGGTCTGGCAGTACTGCCTGGAACAGTCTTCCACCACTAGTAAGCTGGACCTTGCAGTAATGAAACTGCGTAGTAGAATTTCTCATCAGATTCGCAGTCCATTTGATCAAATACTCTCTCCGTTCTCTCTAGTCATCCCTCGGCCTCCGTAGGGTCTGTACTTCCGTAGAAGTCCACAGCCCTCTGCTTTCTCAGCTTATTATACCTCTTTTCCTTTCACTCAGGAATTCTCGGAAGTATTCTTTCAGGTTGAGGTATAGAAGACTCTCTACTGGCTCCTATAGATTCTAGGTCAGCTGAGTATCTAACTTGATCACCTATAGTGACCTATAATGGACAACCTTGATTACTATCCAAGTTCTCTCACTCTATATCATGTCTATATGCTTATATTTGTCCCTATGGATGTCAAAATATGCTATGATAACAAAAATTGTAACACACCACTACCACCAAACATGTGCTTGTACACCTTAAGGACATGTAAACATATTCTTTGTGGGAGCAATATGTTAAAGCAGTCACATTAACTTATCATGGTATCATAATTTAAAACGTGAATAACACGATATCTAGAACTCAATTCCTCATTTCATTTCATAAAACATAATGTACATTGTAGTATTCACTTTTTCATTGGACCTAAGTCCGGCATTCAAAAATTAAGCTGAGTACACTTATTTTTGTCAGATTCACATATAATGAGTACTTCCAATGCAATTCTCATGCATCAAATGCCTCGGACTATCAATGTCTGGAATTAACACATTCACATCAATAATTGAATTTGAAGCAAAATATAGACAATCTTAGTGAGAATATCTAGGTTACTTATAATACACTCTAATTAGCTATTGCCTCGATGTCCTAGCAATGTTTAGATACAATCGTTTGATTTTCTCTTCTATATCATGCAACACATACACATTTATACATTACTAATTTGCACAATCACATTAATAATCAATCATACACATATATATATGTGTTATGTATAATGCATTCTCAATTTGACTATTCTGGGTATATTTCCTTAGTTCACCTCTCATGATCATTTAAAAACATCATTCAATCATTCATTTATACCTAATACACCTTACTCACTTTAATCACCTAATCTATCATCAACTAGGTTCATTCTAGGCCTTATTCGAGCCTAAATACATCATAAGGAAGTATCCTAGCATTAATCATCTCAAAAATCACTTAAAAGGCAACATTTTTCTCCTTGTGCCTGCCCATGATCTTGATGGACTTTCCCACAATCATGACAAAAGTTCATGAAACTAGCCACGGTCGTGGGGACTCTACCATAATCATGACAGAACTAAAGTTTTCCAGGCCACGATCTTGCCCTACTTTTCTTCCTTCATTTCTCCATAAATTCAACATATACAAAAACATTATTTACGCTCCAAAATTTCCAAAATTTATACTCATTGATGGAACTTCATTTTATACAAACTCAACTACCACATTGATTGCATTAAAACTCACAAACTCTATTTAATTGATCTATTATCCATTTACTTAATCCTATCATAAATGCATTCATAACTTTTCCAAATTTTACTCTTTTATAAGACATCAAACAAATCTTTTCCATATTTCATCATTTAGACTTCGCATCCTCATCAATCTTACCTCAATTGCATCTCAATGCCATTCATATGACAAATTCATAACTTAAGATTTAACAATCATACAAAAACAAAACATATCATTGTCATTCTTTATCATTCACTATCATCTTAGTTCCTATCATTTTAAGAACACTATATTAGTCTTTTCTTTAACTTCCAATCATAATATGTTTCCTTAAGTAACAACCTATATTCATGATTTCATATTCTCTCAAAACAGAACACAATCACATACATTTACTCATCAAATTTCTGCACTCATTCACTAACATAAAATAGGACATGAACACTTCTGTATATTAATCAACTTTTAACTCTCATTAAAACACCATTTTCATATCCAAGCTATCTATCCAACCTATCCCAAAGACATTTTTAACAAAACTCATAATCTATTACTCATCATATACACAAAAATATGACATAACCTTACTTATTTCCTCTTCAACGTATCATTACTCTTCATCTCTATTTTCATTATCATTTAATCTGAAACTACCATCCTATAACATTTCATAATTTATTACTTATCAATATACAGAAACAAGAAATGAATATGTCCATTTATTCATTCACGACACACATATATTCAATACCATTTTTATAATCATTCAATACCAAAATAATCACCATATTTGTCTCATTTATAACAACCCATAAAGATTAATGTATAACTTGATTAAGCTCCAAAATTCTTCACAATCTCGTAAACCCTAACTCTCTATGCATATATGATCATCATCTTTCTAGGGTGGATTAGGTTAGTTTTCATCAAGAAGAAGAGATAACAACGATCTTGAAGAAACAAGGTGAAGAAGTTGGGCAAAGATCAATGTGATGAGGATTAAGAAAAGGGTTTCGTAGATGAAAGAAAGAGAGAAGAAAGTAACAAAGAGATGAGAGCAAGTAATAAGTGAAAGACAAAAATAAAAGTTGGTCTTTCAAATGGTGAGTAAATATCATGAGTGAGGGATGACTGGTGAGTAGTAGTGACACTTGTCACCTTCCCACGATTCCACTTAGTCCTTTTTAATAACTAGTCCATTTGTCATTTAATTTCTAAACCAATTGCTCCCAATTTTCTATAACACTTGTCATTAAATCCTAATACCACTTTCCAATTATTTTCACTATCGATTATCACTTATTTCTACTACCATAAGTCAATTTGTCTTATCACTTAACATTTTTTCTAGTGCAAAAATACCCAAATTTTCAAAAATTTCTCAAAATTTTACCGAAAATTCTAAATCAATAAATATAAAGATCAAGACTTAAAACTCACTATTTACATCATATTCACTTTAAAAACAATCATTTATACCCTGGAATATGTCAAATGATTGTTTGTAATGTGTATAAAAAATAAAATTCATGTGTGTGTATATGCCAATATTATGCATGAGCATGAAATGCATTTCCTAATTTTTTAATGTTATTTCTCATTTATAGTAAACTAGGGTCCTAGCCCTTAGTATGGGAAAACGAGATATTACAAATCTATTCACCTCAAGAGTTGGTGGTATGTACTTTGATCCCTTTTATATGGAGGTCTTATCTATATGTATTATGTATTTGGCTTACAGGTATTTCATGATATATGTTATAAGATGATCATTACATATGTTGTTTTATGGCTTTGAATATCATTATTATCCTACATTTATGCTAATTTACATTATCTATATATTAGTCACTTTTTGTGAATAATAACAATGTTACTATTGAAATCTTCATCAATTTTAACTTCAAGAAGTGGAGATAGGATGAGGCATTTGCATTAAAGATGGTAGATATCAATAAGGCTATGATTAAAGATAGACCACCAGAACCTACATCCACTAGTATTAAGGCTGAGAGAGCATTATATACAGCCTAAGTAAAATTTGTTATTTGACCATAAAGAAATAAATCATAAACCATCCGCTAAGTGGACTTCCGAAGACCATTATAGCAAGCAATTTCCTCAACAATGTATATTAAAGGTATAAGGTATCTTCTAATGTTGGGATAGGTATCTTAATAAAAGAATTGTACTTTATGAGATACACTGGAGTAAAGGGAGTGAGGGCTTATATTATTAGGATGGTCTACCTCTAAAGTAACCTAAAGATGTAAAATATGCTTAATTTAAACCTTAGGCTAAAAACCACCTAAAATCTAAATCATGAAGAATTAGAACCCTTATATTGTCTTTAAATAAATCAAGAAAACTTGAACCTAACCAAACCTCTAATTAGAACTAAATCTATAAGAATTTTGATCACCACAAGTGGCCTTCATAAGATCATATTGTTAGAGGAGAGCTCTAAATTCAATCACTTTTAGCATTTCTTTTAGTACAAACTTTATTTTGATCAATAAAGCGAAAGGCAATTTTTCATTAATTTGATGTTCGTTTATTTATGAATTGATGTCGATCTTAAATGGAATTAATGAAGTCCATGATACAATACATAGCATGAAGGAAATCATGATGAGATCATGATAAAGAGATTCTTATTATGTGCAATTATGTTAGTATCTAAATTATCCCTAGTCGTAGGATTAATAAGACAGGACTTTATTAATTCGGATAGACTAGCACATGTTATACTCCTGATTTGATTAAGTAGTGGATCTCACAAATTGTAAGCATGAGATGTTTAGAGGTAACATATGGATGCTTATACTAAGAGTAGTAAGTACATCAGATGACCCGCTATGAGATTATCATATAGATGATCTATCAAATGTCAATGATTAATCTCTTCATAGCAATAGTGCAAATATCCTTAGACTTAAGGTACTTAAGGATATCTTGGATATTGATCCTGTGGTTTGAAATCATTCTTTGTAGCCTCAATATGAGATTGTTCATAGGGTGGTGATTAGGTACAGCTATTGGTATTTGAAGGTAATTGGGTAGCAAATAAAGGATTCACCACTCCTGATAGAAGCAGATGATACCCACGACCTCATGTCCAAGTTATTACTCAGGAGTCTCTAGCCAGAGCAGTTATGTGTCATGAAGAGAGCCTTCAATGACACATAGAGTAATGAGATCTAAGTACAAGAACTAACATCACTTAAACTAGATGTGACGTAATCATTCTAGTAGGAGTTGACACATAACTGATACTCCAAACCAAGTGGGGTATAGAATGGTGAAGGGATGAATCGTATGATAATTGTATATGAAAAGATTCATAAGTCGGAAAATTAACTATCGAGGAGTTCAGATGTTAATCTACTTTTATTAAGGTAAATTGGTATCATGAAACCCTATATGATTTGCTTGAATTAAGAGTTAATTCAAGTGGTATGAAACCATCCATAATTTGCCCGAATTAAGAGTTAATCTAAGTGCTTAAAATAACCAAGAACCTAAGGATGACACACATAAAAGATTGGATGAAAAACAAAGTATGTATGATTTTTTTTCAGTACGCCACAGTTGTGGCTTATGGCTTATAAACCACGATCGTGGCTTAAGCCTCGACAGATTTATATAAGTGAGTTCTTCACTTATATGCAAAACAGAGGTCTAATAATTTTTTACATACTCAAGTGAGAGGATAAGGGGTTTGGAAGAGTCATAGAGTAAGAGAGAAGTGGTTTTGAGTCCTCTTCATGTAATTTATGCAATTGTTGCATGAATCTAATTGCAGACAAGATATTCCTGATCTGTCTCTCCTTATGAACATCTACTTAAACTCATCAAGTTTGGTGTTCTAACCACCTTTACACACTACTTTTTCTTCATCTTTACGTGTTCTTAGGTGATCAAGAAAGGGTTTGGTGTTTGCAACAGCCCAAACAAGGAGAAGAATCAAGAAATGAGGAGAATCAAAAGGTACAAGTGTTTAAATTTCATCTTCTTATGATCTATCTAAGCATGCATCTGTGTTTCTGGAATTTCGGAGAAGTCATGGGTAGGAATTTAGATTCCGATTCTTCCACTACATTGTTATGCATGTGATGCATGAATTTATAGCCCCCAACACATATTAAGTTCTTATTAAAGAACAGATAGGAAATTCTCACAAAGTGAAGAAAATTCTCAATTTAATTTCTATATTGATGAGGCATGAATTACATCAACAAGAAAAAATTTTATAGGCATAAATATCTAAGAACTAGAATTCTAAAAGGAAAAGACAAATAGAGTCCTAAAGGAACATTCCTTATCAAATGTAATAAATATTCAAATAGTAATTACTAAAACTGCTTGAACTAGGACTCTAAAAATCCTATTTCAATTTACATCCTTAAAGTTGTCAAGAATCCTAATTAGATTAGAAATTAACCCCATAACAAATTCTAACCCAAATAGGAAACCTAAAAACAACTATAAAAAATATTAACACTGTTAAGGCTTAATAATTAGTAAGTTATAGCCCAATTACAACAAAATACACTGACTAATATCACAAAAATGAACTAAAGCCTTAAATACATCTTAATTATGAAAATTAGGATATATTTAATTCAAAACAAGTGGACCAGGTTATTAAACATTCTCCAAGCCTTCTTCTTCATGTATTAAGCATATCTCATCTTTAACAACATGTAAAAAAGTGATTAATCTTAGCTTCTAATTCATCTTAAATAAACTCACTTTATTACATCTCTATGATTAATCCTTCTATCTATATGCATTTAGTCTTTGCCCTAGTTATTGGACCTACAATTCCTTGTAAAGGAATATAAGAATGGTTAGAAATAGGTACTGGTGCAAGCTACTCTCCATCATTCCCTCCCTCCTTGAAAGGATTCATCCTCGCATCACCTATGTCTTATAAGGATAAGTCAACAAAATTAAAAGTAGCACTCATATTACCATATTTGCTTCGAAACTATAGAATGTCGGTGTTGTTATTGATCTTCTTTAATACTTGAAAAGGTCTATCTCCCTTAGGATGTAACTTAGACTTCTTTTAAGCAAGAAACCCCTCCTTAAGCATATGAACCAAAACCTAATATTTGGGTTTTAAAACAACCTTTATATGCCCTTTATTGGCCTACCTTATATATTATTCATTCATTTACAAACCTTGGCATGCAAATCCATAACAAAATCTATCTTATGCTTTCCATCTAAATTAACATGTCAGTTATTAAGAAAAGGAAAGTGTTGAACCGAGGGAGGTTGCAATCGGTGTTTTGATGATAACAAAACATAATTACTACTAACAAGTTTTTTTAATGAAAAGTAAAATAAAAACAAATTTAAGTCAAACTTAAGAAAATAGCTTTTGAAGTTGATAAAGAGAAGTTGAAGTTTACAACCATTAAAATGAAGATCAAACCAAGAACAAAAGAAAATCAAGGCTTATCAAGGTCGTTTCTTAGTTTGTAATCTTACTTTATAAATTTAATGCTCTAAAAGACTGACCATGCATAAACATTTTATTTCACTTCATTACATGAGTCTTTAACTTCATGAAGAGGCATTGAATATTTCAATAAAACAACCTCTTGATCTTTTAAACACTCTTTAGGGAACATTTTAGGAATTGTTAAATCATAATTGGATTAAACAAATTGGTTTTGAGCATTTCATATTGTTGAAATCATGTGTTTTTGGGTGATTGGTCGACCTATATGGTTTAGTGGTCGACCAATATAAGTTAAAGTTGTTAAATTTGATGTACCATGAGTTTATTGTAACATTTGCCAATATATTAGTCAATCAATATACCTACTACTCAACTAATATTCCAACAGTTATTGCCTTTAATGCATACTAATTCAATGCATATAGTCGCTATAATAGCTAGTTCTTGACTTTAATGGCTAGCAAAAGCTCCAAACCACTATAAATAGGTTTTTTCTCGTTGGTTTTAGAATCAAGAAACTTTTGGGTGTATTTTAAAAATATTTCTAAGTGATTGTAAATTATTTAAGCATCATTGTTTCATATTTATGTAAATGAGTTATTTTGGAGTTATCAAGTGAATAAGTGAGACATTTTTTAGTTGTAATCCTTTGTTGGGGTGTTGGATATTTGATTTGAGACTATTCTTAGTAGGATTAAGGTTCCTCTTCACATGGGAAGAAGATTATAAGAAGGATTCCTCTTTACCGAGAAAGATTGTAAAAGGTTATTATTCAACTTGAAAGAAGAATTATAGTGGAATCCTATGAAGAGTCTTGAGATTGGATATAGGCAAGGATTGTTTACCGAATAACTATAAATTAGTACGTATTCTCTTTTCCTTTTCCTTTTTTAAATTATTATTCAATTTTTATTAGTTTATATTAAGCAATCTATTTATTCATACTCACATTAACTGTTGTAAATTGAGTATATTGGCTAAATACCTAATTCATTTCCCTTTTTGAGTGCCATTAGGAACTAATAAATGGTATCAAAGTGGTTATATTAAGTTATCAAACAAATTCTTATAGCAATGATCATAGTGACATAATTAAGAGCATTATCATCATCATTCAACTAAGATGGACAAAGCAATAGAAGACCAATTTTCTTTGATGGTAATGACTACCTTTATTAGAAACTGAGAGTCTTCATAATGAACAAAAGTTTATACTTATGGGAAATAGTTTCAAATGGTCCCTTTTTTGCAACAAAAATTACAGATAAAAAGGTACCAAAATTACAAGAAGAATGAAAATTTGAAGTTATGAGATTAGATTCCTTAAATAGTAAGGCCATACACATCCTTTTTTATGCATTAGGAAGAAATTAATTTAATAGGGTTTCTATGTATGAAATAGCTTATGAAACTTGGCATACTTTAAAGTTACACATGAGGGAACCATTTAAGTAAATGAGAGTAAAGTAGGAATGTTAATATATTAATAGTTTCAAATGAAGCATGATGAAAACATATCTAGCATAGATACTAGATTTATTAATATTATTAATAATTTTAAAGGTCTTGAAAGGACCGATATTAATTGGAAGGACGGATATTAATTTTGAAATGGTAAGAAAGTTATTTAGATCACCTCTAAAGATGTGGAAAGTTAAAGTGATGGTTATACAAGAAGCCAAGTATCTATTAAATCTCTCCTTGCATATAAAATAAGGCTCTGAGAGACACAAGAAGAAATGATGCTTCTAAAGAAAAAGAATTTAATAATTAAAGCCTTACAGTAAGAATAAGTCAAGAGGAAGAGACATCAACTAATGAAAGAGAAGAAGAAGACATTGGCTTACTCACTAGAAAATTCAAGAAAGTTATTGAAGAAGAGATTCTCCAAAAGAAAGGACTCCAAGGTAGGTAAAAGTTATTTAAAATATAAATCCTCTAACATTATTTACTTTGAATGCAGAAAACTTAGTCCTATGAAGTTACAATAACCTCTAATCAAAGATAAGGAGAAATATGAGAGGAATTATAAGAAGTACAATAATAAAAAAACTTAAAACGTCAACTTGGGATGAAATAAGTGAAACCAAAAGTGAGCATTAGGAAGAAGAGATAACTCATATGTGCTTTGAAACTATGAAAAATGATAAGGTAACATCTAAAACTAATTCTTATAATAATGATAGTCATATTTATTTGACATATAATGAATTAGTTGAGACTCTTAAATTCATAAGCATAAAAGGAAAAACTATCATCCAAGATCAAAAGTCTCAAAAGAACCTAAATGCATGCATGAGCGAGAATAAAAAGTGAAAAACTATCATCCAAAATCAAAAAGTCTCAAAATAACCTAAATGCATGCATGAGCGAGAATAAAAAGATGAAAAGTGAATTACATATTATTAAAGCATCCAAAAATATGATTATTTGAGATAATCATGACTTAGATACATTAAGGAGTGAGAATGAAAGATTAAGAAAAGAGGTAGATTTCCTCTAGGACTGTTGATTTCCCTTGATTATTTAATGTATCAAGGTAGATTTCCCTTGATTATTTAATGTATCAAGGGAAAATATTTGCATAGTGAAGAACCATTCCTAATTTGTCAAATAAGTATAGAGAATCCACATCCAAGCATATGCATGAACATTCCACATCCAATAGGACAAATCCTAAAAGTAAGCATCATGTTTTTATATATGGTTCATAACTTAAGGATAGAGTTTAATATTATCAAGAGAAGAATATACATAAATTTCATAATAACATATAAACTCACTCATTTTTAGGCCTCAAAGAAGAATACATCATGCTTTAATTCATAGAAGGCATCATACATATAATCATAAGACACTTCACTATCCTAAGAGAACATTCAACATTTTTAATGTCTAAAAGAAGATTCCATATTATGCTTACATATAAAGAATTCTAAGAAATGTATGCATTTATCATCATCACTTATATAACATAAGATCTCACTGTGATAAGTATGACCATGTTGATAGATTTTGCTTTCTTAAATAAGGAATGTTAATCAAACCTTTGAAAAATGTGAGTTAAAAAGAAGAAGGAACTAAACTTATTTAGCTTCCTAAAACATACTGACTAGTTTGGTTTGTAAGGCTATCAAAACAAAAATAGAAAATGGTATGTAGTAGAGATAGTAGTTATTAAATTAAGTATTATTAAGGAGTTTGTACATTTTTATCATGATGAATGGAAATTATTAAGGAGTTTGTACATTTTATCATGATGAATCTAACCTTCTTACCTATAAGAAATTCTTAAATATGTTACTGTATCAACTACTAGAATTAACCATCAAGACTTTTCAAATTGTTAAACCAAGTAAGAAAGATAAGAAGGATGAGATGCCATTAATGGATTGAGAATTCAAAAAGAATCATCAATTGAACCAACTCATAGGTATTGTTCAAACAAGAGGTAATTATTAGTTCATATTTTAGGATTATCTGATATTTTGCACTTATTTGTCAATCAAAGTCTAAATTCCTAGTGATGAATGTAAGGTTGAACATTTCCTTAGTATATTACAGATATAAACTTAGATAGTATGTGCAAATAGGAATGTTCAGTTAAAATTATTGATTACTAGACTATTTGGGATATATTTTCTCTAAACTAATGGATGTTGATATTAACAAGAATTGGGTATAATTTTATGTATTTAAGGTTTCTTTTAATATTTTGAGCATTCTTTATTGATATTATTAATACTTTTAAGTGTTTAAATGTTTTAATCAATGTTTCAAAGGCTCTTTCTTAGGATTATCTAATTAACTTGTTGACTAATATCTAAATGTGGCGACCAGTGTAACCAAAAATCATGTTTTCTACCTTTCCAATGAGTTTGTTCTTTGTTTTGTCGAAGTTCTGGTTGCCTTCTTACTCATATTGGTTGACCAATGTCATTGAGTGGCTGAATGATGTCACCTTTTTCTAAGATAATTTTCCTTGTAGTGAATTTATGAGAAGTTTAGTTACATAAAGGGTCAACCATAAAGCCCTAATGTTCGATCAATATAAAGCAATGGTCGATCAATATCTCTTTTATTAAAGACAAATTAAGTTATAGTGAATTTGTCACACATGTGGTTGATATGAAAAGTTGACCATAAACTTCCAAAAAGATGACCATAACCTTCAATTAGTTGACCAATGTCCTTGAGTGGTTGAATATTACACATAATTTACGGCCCCTTCTTTTGCCTTTTTTCTATTTTCTCTTTTTCTTATATATATATATATATCCTCCAAAACATTAAACAATTCATTTTTCCTTAAAAAACACCATCCCCCATTTCGTAAAAATCTCATTAAATTGCATCAAATTGAAATTTCCTTATTTTTGGTTTCAAACTTGGGATTTTTAATCTTTTCTTAATTAAAAGTTATCTTTTCAAATTGATGCTTTTATAGTTAAATTGTAAAAATATTTAAGGTTTTTTCTCTTTTAATTATATCGATACATCTTTAATTTTTTTCAATTTTAGTATTTTGAGCACTTTTTCATATTTCTATTTTTGAAATTTTAAGGCTTTTAAAATTATATTTTTAATTGATTATTAGATATTGTAATTATGCTTTTATTTATTGCAATTCCAACCTTTAATTTTGTCAAAACTTGCCTTTGGTGCTTCAATTGAATCTTTTAACTTAGGCATAATATTGAAATTGAGAAATTTTCAATTTATACACAATTGGGGCTATTTCTATCAAAATTGACCTTTTGTTTTAACTCATATTCAATATCACTCTTTAATAAGAAAGTTTATCATTCCTAATCAAATACATTTTAATTATTTCTACCAAGTTAGTTTGAAGCATGTCACTTTACATTTTTCATTTTTAGATAATGATTTCTTTTTTTACGATTCCAAAAAGGGGGAGATAAATTGGTGATATTAAAATTAGGGGAATGATAAAATTCAATGGGAGTGATGAAATTCACAGGGATTGATTGTTTTATTGTTTTTGTATTTCTTACTCCTTATATGATATGCTTGAGTAAATTTATGATATCTATATGTATGGGAACTTTTTTGATATTAAATATCTTATTTGTTCTGGATATTGAATTATGTTCTTGATGTTGAATTTTGTTTTATACATGAATGAAGTGGGAGCTAATCACCTTTTTGATATTTGTTTGTTTACTTAACGTTATTATTATTCTATAACATCATAAGTGTTTTGTCATAATAAAAAAGGAGAGATTATGGAACCAAGGAACGTTTTAATTTGTGTTTTGATGATAATAAAATATAATTACTAGTAATGAGTTCTTTGTTTTGATGAAAAGTAATATAAGAACAAATTGAAGACAAACTTAAAAAGATAACTTATAAAGTTGATAAAGAGAAGATAAAGGTTACAACCGTTAGAATGAATATAAAACTAAGAACAAAAGAAGATTAAGGATTATAAAGGTCATTCTTTAGTTTGAAATATTAACTGTAATCTTACTTTATTAATTTGATACTCTAAAAGGCTCACTATGTATAAACATTTCATTTCACCGCATTGCATGAGTCTTTACATTCATCAAGAGGCATTAAAGTCTGTGATTTTAATTAAAAAAACTTCTTGATTTTTCAAACACCCTTTAGTGAACATTTTGGGAAGTATTTAAATCATAGCTAGATCAAACAAATTAGGTTTAAGTACTTAAAGTTGTTAAAATCATATTTTTAAGGTGACTAGTTGAACTATATAGGTTAGTGGTCAATTAATATAGGTTAAAATTATTATATTTGATGTACCATGAGTTTACTATATCATTGGTTGATATATTGGTTGACTCATGTGTTATATTCGTTCATTAGCCATTGGAGCACTAGTCGACCAATAGGCATATTGGTCTAGTGAATCTGGCGCGTTTAACGCTTGCTAATGCACTACTATATATATTGTAATGGCTAATTCTTGGTTCTAAAGATATACTAATTGACCAGTATATTGTATATAACTATTTTAATGGTTAGTTTTTATCTCCAATGGTTAGGAAGGGTCCCAAAACACTATAAGTTGGTGTTTTCTCGTAGGTTTTAACATTAAGAAGCTTTTAGGTGTATTTTACAAACATTTCTAAGTGATTTTTAATCACTGAGCATCATTTTTTCATGTTTGTATGAGTGAGCTACTTTGGAGTCATCAAGTGAATAAGTAAGATATTTTTAGTTGTAATCCTTTATTGAGGGGTTGAATATTATACTTAGGAGTGTTCTAATTAGGGTTAAGGTTCCTTTTCACTTTAGAAGAAGATTATAAGAAAGGTTCTTGTACACCTTGAAAGAAGAATTACAATGGAATTCTAAAAATAGTCTTGGGAGTGGATGTAAGTAAGGGTTATTTGTTGAACCATTATAAATTGGTTCGCATTATCTTTTCCCTATCCTCTTTAAATTATTATTCAATTGTTTGATTGTTTATATTAAGCAATCCATTTATTCATATTTTCATAGATTGTTGATAATTGTGTATATTGGCCAGAAATGTTGTTAATTTTTTAAAATATTTAATTCAACCAGCTCTTGGGTGCCATTAAGGACTAATAATAAGATATCCAAATGAGTTGAATGATTAAATCCATAGACAATGTTAAAACAAGAATAAGAGGTAGTAAAATTAACTGACCTATTGTACGCTAACTTAATATAAGACAAACATTTTACCATCATTTTAAGTTTTTTAAAATAATAACATGTAACAAAGTAATAACTATCTTATTAAATTTTTTAATTTTTCCATCCGTTTGAGGATACACAACAATAGAAAATCAAAGTTTAGTTCCTAACTTATTCCATAAAGTATACCAAAAATGATTTAAGAACTTAACATCTCTATCACTTATTATTGTTTTAGACAATCCATACAAATTTACTATTTCTGCTGGAACCCCTCCCCGGGCGGGTCCACGGCCCGACGTCCTACGTGACATATGGACCCGTGGCCCACGGGGGAGGAATTCCCCACCAAGGATACTTAAAACGAACAAATTTATTTAATTTACCTCCGT
>JAOQML010140505.1:0-15661 GCA_027568935.1 Erythroxylum urbanii | reverse complement strand
CACCCTCGCGGGACACGGATCCGGGTATCACCATCGATATCGGGTTCGGGTTCAGCGGGAGTTGGGGTGTTACACTACCAATCATACCTTGCTAGGACTTTACATTATCCGACTGATCCTTTTTATCTTTGTTCAAATTTGTTATGATGCTCATGTATGTCTCCAATAGTTTAGCTTGATCCATTATGAAATGTTTAAGTATTTCTTTAATGTACTTTGTTTGATTGATAAAGATACATTCCTTCATTTGTTTAATTTGGAGTCTAAGAAAGAAGTTAAGCTTTCTCATCATGCTCATATTCTCTACTTATACACTTAGAAATTTCTTTATATATACTCTTATTAGTAGCATAAAAATAATGTCATCAACATAAATTTGAACAATTAAAATGTCATGCTTATGCATTTTAATAAAGAGTTTAGTGTCAATCTCACATTTAGATAAATTATTTTCTAGAGGCAAGGCATTTGGCCTATCATACCAAGCTCTAAGAACTTGTTTTAAACCATATAAGGTCTTCCAAAGTTTGTATCCTAATGGCAACTACGAATTAGATGTTTACAAAATTCAATTCAATTTTCTAACTAAAGAATTCGATTTAACAACAATCCATATATGTAAAAGTAAAGAAATTGCTTAACATAAATTAAATAATTAAATAATCAATAATTTAAAGATGATAGGGAAGTGAGAACATAAATCGATTTATATTGGTTTGGTAAATAACCATTACTTATGTTCATTCCTAAGAATATTCTTAGGATTTTATTATAGTTTTCCTTTCACGATGAATGTTAACTTTTGTATAATCTTATCTCAGTAAAAAGAAACCCTTTTACAATCCTCTTCCAAAGTGAATAAGAATCTCAATACCATTTAGAACACAACAAGTATAATAATATCTTACCAAATTTCATAACTTAAACTACCTCACTTTATCACTTTATAGCTCTAAAAAGGCTCACTCACACAAATATGATACAATAATGCTCAAATAATTGAAAACACTTAAAATGTGTGTAAAATATACTTAAATGCTTCATAATGCTAAAATCAATGAGAAAACATGTTTTTACAAGGTTTCAAGAGCCCTATTAGCTATTGGAGCCAAGAATTAGTTATTACAATGGCTAGTTATAGAACATTGATTGAATAATCTAGCATATTGGTTGACTAGTGTGCATTAAAAGTCAATATTAAATATCATCTAGCCATTGAGATATTGGTTGACTAATAGGCATATTGGTTGACCAATATGGCATATTGGTCGATTGATACGTTACCTAATGTTACTATAAACTTCCAGTACATCAAATTTGATAACTCTAATCTATATCGTTTAAATACTAACTCATATAGGTTGACTAATCCCCTAAAAAATCATGATTTTAACAACTTCAAATGGTCAAACTAAAATTTTAAAATAAAATTATGATATAAACACTTCACAATTTGATGTACCAATAGTACATATGTCCCACTAGTCGTTCCAAAATTGATCTATGAAGGGCAAAGGGAGGTGGCCTTTCCTTGTTACATCACTCAATTTATGTAATCGATGCACACTCTCCATCCAGTGACTGTTCTTATAGGAATCAACTCATTTGTTTCATTGGAGATAACTATCATTCCTACCTTCTTTGGTACAACCTGCAAGGACTCACCCAAGGATATTAAAAATGGGATAAATCACTCCAACATCTAGGAGTTTAATTACGTTTGCTTTTACCACATCTTTCATATTTTGATTCAACCTACTTTGGGGTTGTACACCGGTTTAAACTCCTCCTCTATTAAAATTTTATGTGTGCAAAAAGAAGGGTTGATCCCTCTGATGTCAAAAATCTTCCATACAATGGCCCTTTTTATATTCCTTAAGCATATTTAGCAGTTTTTCCTTTTGTGCCACCTCTAGAGTTGGTGTGATAATCACTGGTAATTTTGAATTCTTCTCACGAAATGCATATTTCAGATGATTAGGGAGTGTCTTCAATCCTAATTCTATTAGTTTTTCAATGGAAGGTTTTAACCTTGTCTTTGTATTTTTGTGTACTTCCTCAACTTCTTTCGTCCTAATGACAAGCTTATTATCTTCAAGTTTGTCCTCATCTTGAGTCATAGATAATTCCTGCATATTGTTGGACACAATTTCTTGCGCAATGTTTGAAGTTACAGAATCATTAACATCAATAAAGTAACAAAAATCATTACACTCAAGAGCACGTCTCATAGCATCACATATCTTAAATTTTACCTTTTCCTCCCACCCTAAGAACTAGTTTCCCATCACTAACATCAATGATAGCTCTAGTTTTAGCTAGGAAAGGACGTTATAAAATCAAAGTTACTTCTATATCTTCGTCCATGTCAAGTATAATGAAGTTAGCTGGGAAGTTAAACCTATCAACCTTTACTAATACATCCTCAATAATTCCCTTAGGATGTTTAACAGATATATTAGCTAATTGAATGCTCATCCTAGTAGGTTTAAGTTCTCCTAACCTTAGATTCTTAAACAACTTATAAGGCACTAAGTTAATGCTAACCCCTAAATTAGCAAAAGCTTTCTCAACTAACAAATGATCAATAACACAAGGGATCATAAAACTCCCTATATCTTTTAGCGTCTCTGGTAACTTGTTTTGTAGAATCATTGTGCATTCCTGGCTTAGTCTCACTGTAGCCAATTCCTCCAACTTCTTCTTGTTAGATAGTAGCTCTTTTAGAAATTTTGTGTATTTGGGCATTTATGCAAGGGACTCAACAAGTGGTAAATTAATATGAAGTTGTTTGAATAACTTGAGGAATTTACTGACTTGCTCGTCCATGCGACCTTTCTTTAACTTTGCTGGGTATGATATGATAAGCTGAAATTTCTTTACTTTAGGAGGGTTCTCTACGTATTTGATCTTCTCTTGACTGTCCTCATGATCCTCCTCTTCATTTCAGGGTTTGGCATCCACTTTTAACTCCTTCCCGCTTCTAAATGTGACCGCCTTCACATGCTCATTAGGGTTGGGTTCAGCGGTATTCAACAGGTTTCCCAGTTGTCTTTCAGTTAATATTATTATCAGCTGGTTGAGTTGAGCCTCTAAGTAACATATGGATGTTTGTTGTCTCTGATGTTTCATTATAGATTCCTAAATAAATTCTAATATCATTTCAGTCATACTTGGTTTCTTAGGTTATGATGCTTAAGGATAGGGTCCTGTTGGAGGATTATTTCTTTGTTGTCCCTGATTATCTATGAAAAGTTGGGGTGATTCCTCCATCCAAGGTTATAAGTATTACTGTAAGGATTATTTTAGGATCTTTGAGTGTTCCCTAAATAATCCACGTGGTTGGGCTAAATTGATTGATATTTTTATCCTTGGTAATCTAGCTTGCACACTTTGCACTACATTACCCTTCCTTATGGAGCCATAGTTAATCTGTCTATCTTCTTACTCAGGCCTCTATTTGACTCTCCAACTGTGCCACCGCATCTACTTCATAAACTCCCACTGTCCCAGTAGTCCGTGCTCTGGCCGAGCACCACTGATAGTTGTTCATGGCCACGACTTCAATCAACTCCTAGGCTACTTTATGTATTTTATTATTTAGCATCCATTTAGTTATTTCATCTATTGACTACCTCATACTTTGATTAGCCAATTATAGAAAGTTTAGATTTGCATCCACAATGGTAGTCCATGATGAGGGCATCGTCTGATCATCTCCTTGAATCTCTCCCATGTTTTGTAAAGTGATTTACCTTTAGTTTGGGAGTATGATGAGATTTCATTCCTTAGTTTTGTAGTCTTAACAGTGGGGAAAGTATTTTAGTAAAAAACATTTTACCAATTGATCCCATGTAGCAAGTGACGAAAGTGACATAGAGTTTAGCCTTTCCTTTCAGGGAGAATGGAAATAGATGCAGTCTAATTGCGTCATCATTTACTCCATTGATTTTAAATGTATTGCAGATCTCTAAAAAGTTAGAGTCTTAGAGGCCATCGGACTGGATTGACTGTTGCATCATCTGAATGATGCTCAGTTTGATCTCAAAATTGTTTGCCTGAACAGTCAGTCTCACTACGCTGGATTTCACATCAGTTAGGTTTGGCCTAGAGTAGTCGAACATCATACGTGATTGGTCTGCCATGTTGTTAGATTCTTCTTTATCCACGTGAACTTCCAAACCTTTTATCCAACAATCCAGCTCAAACTCTTGCAAATTAGTCCTATGAAGCTTCTTTTATGTCATTATCTCTATTTTAGGATTCGTGTCTAGTAATTTTTCATATGTACTCTGGGTCATAAATCGACCAGGAGTCTAAGTCTAAACTAAAGAAATAAACTAAATAAATAAAATAAAACCAAGGATAAAGCAAAATAAAATAAAATAAAGCAATGACTATATTAATAAAACTAAGGTTTTCCTAATATCACCATCTCTGGCAACGTAGTCAAAAACTTGATTAATTGGTTTTAAAAGTGTCAATTATGAAATAACTATAAGTGCTCGGTGTAGCTATAGCTAGTACCATCAAGTACAAGTTGATCCCATGAAGACGATGAATACTAATAGTTACTGTTATCCTATTATCTAGTATACATTTTGATTTAGGATTTTAATTAAAGAAAAGAAAACTTAAGAAATTAAAATAAAACAGGTAGTAAGATTGAATAGAGAACTAAAAAATTACTTAGAAAACTATTGATGTCAAAATTTAGTGTCTAGGTTTCGAATCCCCTTAAATACCCTTAATTGATTGATCTTTTATTAAACAATTGTTTTGTTAATTTATTGGACCATGGAGATTTCTATGGTATGTTATTTCCCACTATTGAGTCTAATAACAACTAATCCTAAGATTATCAACCGAATTACTTAGGTTATAGTTCATAGAATTGCTTTATCGATTTGTGAATCCCATTATTAGGTCTAACAATAATCTAGAGAATTTATGTCATCCTAGCTTTAGGGTTGTAATTAACTCCTAATCATGGTAGATCTATTCACACACAGGATTTCTCAATCTCTATGTTATGAAATTAGATTATGCATTAATATTCTAGATCTATTAGAACATATATTAAGTACAAAATTGAATCACAGTATATCAATTCGAATAATTACATTAATAAAAAATCAAACATGTTATTGCACAAAACTATAGTTCATCTAACCTAGGCACTAAAAGAATTTAATTACACATTATAAAACATTAAATCAAATATAAACAGAAGGAAAAACGAATTGAAAATAGTGGGTTATTAATTTTAAATCTCCTTGTTTGTCTTCTATTGAATATTCTTGCAAGGTAAAGGTTTGATTTTGTATTCTAATGGATCTTTCGATGATTTCTTCGTGTTGTCTACTTCTTTAACTCAAAATCGTTCCTTTTAAATGATCTCAACTTTTGTAATTGCCTCCTAATGTCTACTATTCCTTTTTGCCTCCAAACATATCCTTTTATAGTAAATTTTAGGGTTCTAGATGACATACGACCATGTAGTAAACTTTGTATAACCCATAATACCTAGAATTTACGATTTTGTATAACCTGAGAGAAGTACAAGTGCTTATGCATGACCTTGTATCCCTTCTGTGCTTCAAATCTTCATTTTATATCGTGTTTTCATCATTAAGAACTTCTTTTATAGTCTTATGTTCAATTTGACAAATGAAAGCAAGATGAGATAAGTCTCTAGGATGAGATCTATTGACTACCCATTATTGAACATTACCTAGAATTTGATTCAGAGGATGATTCTTCTTAAATTTTTAATTTCTTAAGAGCTCCTCATCCATCTTATCTTCCTCACTTAGTTTGATAATATGCTTATGTGGGGTATATTGGTAATTACTCTTAGTTTCTTCAAGGGCTAATTTCTCTACTTCCTTATATATACTTACATCAACATCTTTAACATCTTTTTTAGAAATAAGAGGGGTAGCTTTATCAAAGATAATATGTATAGAACTCTTCAATAACAAAGCTCTTTTTACTAAACACACTATATTCTTTCTAGTTAAGCAATAGCTAAGAAAAATTCCTTCGTCCACTTTAGAATCAAACTTCCCTAAGTTATCTTTAGTGTTCAAAATGTAGCACTTACGCCTAAGAACTTTGAAGTAGCTAAACTTTTGCTTCTTCCCATACAAAAGCTCATAAGGAGTTTTATCTAAAGTCGATCTTATGTAGACTATATTTAAAATGTGAAATGGGGTAATTACTGCCTCCACCTAAAAATACTTAGGAAGATCATACTCATTTATCATAGTCGATTTTATCCATTTCTTATAATGTCATATTTTCCTGTTAACAACACCATTTTGTTGAGGGATCCTTGGAGTAAAAAATATGTGAAATATATCATTATCTTCCCAAACGGTTTCATAACCTTCATTCTCAAACTTCCTACTATAGTCACATATAATAGATACAATAAAGAGCTCCTTTTTTATTTTGAACCCTATTTACAAATTTAACAAATTCTCCAAAGCATTCATCTTTATTGGCTAAGAATAAGGCCTAATTAAATATACTAAAGACATCTACTATAACAAAAACATAAAATCTACTTCTTAAATAAGCAAATATAGTTAGTCTAAACAAATATATATAAAGTGGTTATAAAATTCTAGTGGAAGTTACCGAATTTTTCTCTTGAATTTACTCTTAGTTTGTTATCCCATTTTTCAAGCTCCACAAATCTTGTATTTCTCAAATTTGACCCTTAGAAGTTTATTGACAAATTACTTGGAATTAAGGTTAGAGATGAGGTCAATGTCTGCATATTCAAGCTTTTTATGCAAAACCCATGCATCTTTACTAATAAAACAT
The DNA here is from genome assembly GCA_027568935.1 of Erythroxylum urbanii. Taxonomy (NCBI): domain Eukaryota; kingdom Viridiplantae; phylum Streptophyta; class Magnoliopsida; order Malpighiales; family Erythroxylaceae; genus Erythroxylum; species Erythroxylum urbanii. The sequence continues at coordinate 8,827 of JAOQML010140505.1, read as the reverse complement.
TAGGCATTTAATATTATTAAGATTAATTTTATATATATTTCATTCTCTCTGTTTTTTTTAAATGTAATGTTATTATTATATATCTTAGATACAATGCATATCTTCCCTTAAAACGTACTCTATAGCCTTTGTCGCATAGTTGGCTTACACTCAACAGGATATGATTCAATCCATCAACATAATAATAATGTGATTATCCTTAACAAATTTGTCAATGCCAACTCCAAATATGACAAATCCTCTATCGTTGTCGCTAAAAGTTGAAAATTAGGATGCATCACCGATCATATAACTTAAGTATCCACTATCTATATTCCATTTTTCCCATTTTTCTTATAGATCTATAAAACAACCATATTAATATGTAGGTACCTAAATGAGCTTCAGTCCTTTGTTGCTAGTCTCCTTCTTTTTAACCTACTTCCTTAAGGGTTACTCGTTAACCTTTATTTTGTCTAATAAAATTTGTCAATATGTCCATATTTACCATAAAATTGGCATTCTATATTATACAAGTAATGTGAGTTGGTGGGATAATGATGAACCTTTTGAGCCATATATTATAAGAGTGGTGAGTTTTAGTCCTAGATTATAAGCCATATATGAAAACATGATGTTTGCTCTTTGAGTGAGCCTTAGTGGATATGTTTCATATATATGTATTTTATGTGTATGTCTAGATATGGATGCTCCATGCTTATTTGTCATTCTAGGCAATATTTCTTCATTATGTAAATTCTTTCCTCTAATAAAAGTAATTTTAGTATTAGAAACATTCTTGTAGCTATATCAAATTCTATGTCTATTACTTGAATTCTTTTGAGCTGGTTACTTTTTTTCAAGTTTCTCACTTCCTTTTGTAAACTTAAATAATGATTCGTTAAGGGCATCGATCTTTCAATACTTTATTCTAATACTTTAATGCATCTAAGTCATAATTATTAATAATGATCCCATTATTAGATGACTTGATACTATACAATTCACTATTTATCTTTTCATTCTTATGCATAATGCATCTAGATTCTTTTAAACCTCTTTGAGTTTGGAGAGTAGCTTTTCTTTTTCATTCTTATGATTTCAAAGCCCTCAACTAGTTCATTATATGTCAAATCAATAGCACTATCATTTTCTCAAGATTTAGATTTAAGGAGTACCTCATAATCATCTTTGGTTATGAAGCATATGTAAGCTATATCTCCTTTTAAATGCTCACTTTTGGAATCACTTGTGTCATCTCAAGTGGAGGCTTTAAGTGCCTTCTTTTTGCCTTTATCCATCTTCTCCTCTTCATTTCTTTCATATTTTTCATTTTCTTTTAGGAGAGAATATTGAGACTTCATATGTCTGGGTTTCTTACATTTAAAGGAAAAGATATTATTTGATTTGCATTTGAATCTATCTTACCACTTATTAAGGCCTTTTTTAATTTCTTTTTCAAGAATTTCTTGAAGTTTTTAGTGATTAAGGCAATGTATTATTCATCGCTTTCACTAGGTAATATCTCTTTCTCTTCACTCGATTCTTCATTTAAACAATTCATATTAGTGTGGTAATATGTTAACCTTGTTTTACTTAATTTTTCCCTCATGTGTAACTTTTAAAATATGCCAAAATTTATTAGTCATTTTGCACATATAAACTCTATTGAATTTGTTTCTTCCTAATCCACAAAATAAATTGTGAATGGCTTTACTATTTAAGGAAATTAATCTCTTGTCTTGAGGATCCTGTTCCTTTTTTAACTTCGAAAATTTTCTGTCATTTATAATTTTAGTAGGATTAAGTGGACCACTTGAGACAATTTCCCACAATTTAACACTTTAACCATCAAGAAAAAAATCATCCTTATTTTTCAACAGAGATAGTCATTTTCATTAAAAAAAAAGGGTTATACTACTTTTGGTTAAAAGATGTTGAAGATGATTCTAAAAATGTCATCATGATCTTTACTTTAAGATTTTGTTTGAAATGTTAGCCTTATATACTCATTTTTATACCACTTATTAGTCCCTAATGGCATCCAAGAGCAAGGTGAATTAGGTTTTTATAATTTTTAATAAAAGTTACTAATTTAATATAATGATTATCATAAATTATAAAGGAAGAAAGTATTAAGTAAGATAATGGATTTTGATAATTCTCTTAAGTAACAAAGTAAAAGAGTAAGGGAAGAAAGCTATAAACCAACTATATTTGTTCGGTAAAAAGTCCTTTCCTACATCCACTCCAAATACTCTTCTTAGATTTTCACTATAATTCTTCTTTAAAAGCAAAACACAACCTTTGCAAAATCTTTATTTAGTAAAGAGAAATCCTTTTACCATCTTTCATCAAACTGAAGAAGAACCTCAATGTCACTTAAAAAACTCTTAACACAATAAATAAGAACCTCGATGGAAGCTCGCTGTTGAAAATGACTCACTTTATCACTTTGATAATAATAAAAAGGCTCTCTCGCTCAAAATGAAACAATGAATGCTCAGATGATTGAAAAACACTTAGAAATATGTGTAAAAGACACTTAAATGCTTCTTAAAGCTAAACCTAATGAGAAAATATGCATTTATAGGGTTTTAGGACTCTTACTAGTTGTTGGAACCAAGAACTAGTTATTATAATGACTAGTTACAGAGCATTGCGCATTAACAGCACATATTCACAAACTGTTGAGAAATTGATTGACTACTAAGGCATATTAATTAACCAATATGGTGTATTGGTTACTAATACATTAACCAATGTTACTACAAATTTGCAGTGTATCAAATTTAATAATTTTAACTTATGTTATTCTACTGCTGAAATATATAGGTAATAGCTAGGCCAGGCTCAAACCAAAATTTTGTGGTTGAGTCTAGGCTCAAAGCTCCCGACTCGAGCCTAAGCCTAATCAGGCTTAAGAGGCCTAAAGCCTAATCGGGCCTAGGTAAAAAATGATTAAATATAATTTTAAATTTTAAAAATTAAATATGACATCATTTTCTTAAAATTTTCAAGCTTAGCCTTGGGCTACCTAAAACCTAAAAATTTTAAATAGAAAAAAGTCTAAGCCACAAAGTTTACCATTCTTATATATAGGTCGACCAATCACACAAAAACATGATTTTAACAAATTCAAATCCTCAAATTTAATTTGTTCAATGCAATTATGAATTAAATACTTTCTTTCTTAAAGAGTGTTTGAAAGAAAAACATATTTTTCTTTTAAAAACAAAAGCTTTAACAACTCTTGATGAATGAAAAGACTCGTGCAATGAAGTAATATGAAATATTTATATATAGTGAGCCTTTAAGATTACTAAACTAACAAAATGGGATTATAAATGATAGTATAAAATATAAAAGACCTTGATATGCCTTGTTCTTCTTTTGTTCATAACTTGATCTTCACTTTGTAAGTTGCACACTTCATCTCTTCTTTTATCAACTTTGTAAAGTATCTTCTTGAGATGTGCATGATTTTAACTTGTTCTTATAAAGCTTCTCATCAAGATAACAAACTCGCTAATAGGATTTATGTTTTGTTATCATTAAAATATTGATTGGAATCTATCTTAGTTTAATATATAATACAAAAGAAATTACCCATTTATTAATAGTACAATAATTGTCTTAAGTGGAATTCCAATGTTTAGAAGTAAATTGTAATATCTATTATTTATTTCAACAAGTTATTTTAACATTCCTCCATACCCCTGATATGAGGCATTAGTTTCTACAATTTTATATACAATAGGGTTAACTAAAGTAAAAATGGAAGTGTCTTTATCTGGGACCTGATTTGTTTAGTTATATTAGTATATTATTTAGTCTAAGGTGTGGGTTGTTTCCTTAAATTATTGTGTAAAGATTTGCATAACCTATCAAGGTTTAGGTAAAAATTCATTATAAAGTTTAAGCTTCGTATGGATGTTTACAACTGTTTTTTAATCTAGTATTTGATTATAAAATTTATTAATAAATTCTAACATTCTTTTTATAGGTGATATTGTTCTATTTTGTATAGATATGTTAATGGGTCGGGTCGGGCTGGGCCCGGGCTGTCCTCGTCTTGGCCTGACTCGATCTCTTCCATGGTGGGCCGCGAGTCGGGATGGGCCAGCCCGTGGCCCAGGCTATAGCCCGCTGGGCCATGGGTAGGTCGGCCGGGCCAGGCCTGCCCACTTATTTTTAAAAGAAAAAATTCAAAACGACGTCGTTTCAGAGAAAATGGCGGGCCACAGGTCGAGCCTGGCGGGGCCAGAATTGCCACCCCTGATTTTGTATATAATATGATAAGATCTTATCTTGTTATATTATTTGATATTATCTCCTTTGTTTTAGATTTATTTTGTCGCTTAAATATGGAAATTAATGTTTGTTTTTCAGGAGATGAAAAATGGAGACTGCATTGAATTGGGACTCTATTGATGATAATCACAAATTTTAGATAAGGTGAAGAGAATGATGCAGTAGATAAGGTTGATCACTTAAAGAGTTGGAGTTTAACTAGGAAACCTCTTCTTATCCCTATTATGTAGGAGTTTGAATTTAAATTTGTTTTAGATAGACATCTTTACAAGTTAGAGTTAGATTACGATTAGATTAGAAAAATCTATAAAAGGGACGTTCCTCACAGCAAAAAAGGCTCTTGATTCTTATGTTTTTTTGCAATTCTTATTCTTTCTTCTATTTTTGTTATTGGAGCAAAAACCATATGTGGCTAAATTCAACCTTTTTGATTCAAGGGGATTCAATACTCTGATTGTAACTCTGTGAGGTTTTGTATTTCAAACTTTTATTCATGTTTTAATTCAAGTATTTCTTGTTTTGAGTTTTCATAGTTCATGAATGAATGATATTCGATTAATTTGACAATTTAACTTAATATTGATTATTCTATCACTATACAGGAATTCAGTGATCCATAATTATCATGAAGGAATGGTACAAGTAGGAAATAGGTTATTTATGAATTTTCATATTTAACTTATGATAAACAAGAAAACTAAATTGAATAATTGCAACTATCTCGATTATTTAATTTAGAGTTTAGTCTTTTTTTGGATAAATCAGAGAATGTTATATACAAATCAAGAGATTGCAAAGGTGCACATCTCTTCCTAGGCCAAAATTATCGTCTTAACTAAGAACACTAGGTACCTTTGTACCCTATATACCACATAGCCACACAACCAACCTTTACATATGTACCACCCAAGATGCTGAATAACATCGGTACCAACTATACGCACTCACCAGAATTCGAAGAACAACTAAGGCAACAGAATGTAACAATCTATGCATACTAAGAATAATGACAAGACCAGCAATAAGGGAGAAGCCAGCTTATCCTTACAGCACATAAGCCTTTGGGAGCATGGGAGTCCGCTACCAACTGTAGACACTCTTGAACAGACCAATAGTAATCCATGTGTTGTCATACCTGAAAGAAAAGACTAATAAACTCAGTTAATTACCTCCTCTCAATGTTTGAGCTAGATTCTCCTTAACTTGGGAGATTGCTCCGAGACAGACACTTCCAATATCCTTGGCTTCATCTTTAAATGCTCTCGCATTCCTTTCAGTCCAAATGTGGTACACAACAGTAGAAAGCAATAGCGCGAATAGGTTTGTTATACGGGTTTCGGAGGTTCGTTGAAACCAAGTGAGAAGGGAAGGGAGGTTAGGCTAACTTGGGCAGTGTAAGTGGAAATGAGTAAGGCTTTGGTCCCAAACTGATTTAGAAAAGGAGCATTCAAAAAACAAATGGTTCAAGGTTTCATTAGCGGAAAGGCACAATGAACAATGGTTAGGAGTGTAGAGGTATGGAAGTTTGTCACGGGTTTGAAGTTTTTGTTGGAAAGCAAGCCAAAGGATAAAAGAGCACCGAGGCCGACTGCTTTTATCCCACACTAGCTTATACCATAGAACTCCCTGGAGAGGGGGACACAAAAAGTTATAGGCAGAAGCAGTGGTGTATTGTCTAGTGGTTCCTGCTAGCCATTCCAACCTATCAGGGCTAGAGCTATTTAGGAGATGCCGAGGTACTTTAAGGTTCCGGAAGAGCTCTAAGGACATAGCTAGCCAACACCACTCATCCTGGTTAATGACTTCACAAACTCGGGCTGTCATTGGAAGTTCCGAACCATTTATCTCCCTTGGTGAAGAAAAGGTCTGCAATATGCCTCTCGGGTGCCAGGGGTCCTGCCATAAAAGAGTAGATGTACCATTGCCAATCCTAAATCTGAATTGATTCCTCATCCTATCCCTCACAAATAAAATTTTTCTCCAACTCCAAGAACTATTATAGGTGGGTTGGACACTCCAAAAGTTACTTCTTCTTAGAATAATGGTGTGCACCCATTTTACCCACAAAGCGTCTCTATCCTCAAAAAGATTCCAAATCCGGTCCCCTATTAAAGCATGGTTCCAAGTGGTCAAGTGTTTCACTCCTAAGCCACCCTCCTTTTTAGATTTACTAACATCATTCCACTTAACCTTAGCATGATGTTTTGAGGCTACACTCCCAGCCCATAGAAAGTTCCTAAGCTTCTTCTCTATATCCTTCAGAATGGATGAAGGAAGGATGAGATGGGAAGACCAGTATACTTGGAAGGAAGAGAGAACTGAGATTACCAATTAGATTCTACCAGCATATGAAAGACTTTTATGAGTCCAGCTGTTGATCCTATTATCTATTTTGTCTAGAAGAGGAAGGCAATCCCTTCTAGATAGATGTCCAATAATGAGAGGAACCCCTAAATACCTAATAGGGAGAGAACCTTGCTGGAGACAAGAGATAAGTTTCATTCGGTGGGTTAACTGGTTCACATCTGGGGATTAAAAAAATTGACTCTTGGAAGTATTCATTTCCATACCCGAAAACATAGAGAAAGAGCATAAGGAGTCAAGCAATGTTTAAGCAGAGAACAAATCTGCATGGAAAAACATCAATATGTCATTAGTAAAGAGAAGATGGTTAAGTTTAAGGCTTTGGCACCTCCAATGATATTTAAAGGAAGGGGAATTCTCTGTACAGACCTTCAGATTCCTAGACAAAACTTCCATTCAAATAATGAAAAGAAAGGGAGATAAGGGATCACCCTGTCTTAAGCCTGACTTTCCCTTGAAAAACCTAGATGGAGTACCATTGATCAAGATAGAGTAAGAAGGAGTGGAAATGCATTCTTTGACCCAGGTAAGGAACTTCAAAGGAAGGCCCACCACTTCCAGAGCATTCATAAGGAAATCCCATTGAATAGAATCATAGGCCTTTCGGAGATCCACTTTAAAAGCGCACCTATTATGATTATTAGACAGGTGATAGTTCGTGAAAATTTCTTAGGCCAACAAAATATTATCCCCTATATGTCGATTCTTAACAAAGGCACTTTGATTGAGACTAACTATGTGAGGAAGAATGGTTTGGAGCCTATTCGCTATGATTTTTGCAATCACTTTATAAATCATGTTGCAACAGGAAATTGGTCGATAGTCTAAAACTGAGGATGGGTGAGCGTTTTTGGGAATGAGAGAGATAAATGTGGAATTGATCTCTTTGAGGAGTTTGCCTGAGTGAAAAAAATTTTGGATGGCTTTGATCACTTCCTCCCCGATGATAAGCCAAATTTTCTTGAAGAAGAAACCATTAAACCCATCTGGGCCAGGGGCCTTGTTAGGGTTTAGAGAGTTAAAGGCTTCACTAATTTCCTGGGAAGAAACTTCAGCTACTAGAGGGTTGGTAAGATGTTCAGACAAAGGGTTAGGAAATAGGTTCCCCACAAACTCTTTAGAAGAGTGAAGGTCCTTTCGAGTACCTATAGTACCTTGGAAATGATCAAGGAATTGATCTTGAATTTCTAAGAGCCCTACTATCCTGTGCCCATTGCCTACCTCGAGGGAGTGAATGGAATTTCAGTTCCGATTGGCAATGAGAGAATTGTGGAAAATTTTGGTATTGCGATCCCCTTCTTTGAGCCATTTAATCCTAGAAGATTGTCTAAAAAAGGGTTTTTACAGCCTGAAATAACGCATTAATAGCTTCTGATTCCTAGGCATACAACTTAGAAGAACTAGGAAAAAGTCTCAGTTGATCTTGGATGTGGTTAAGATTAGCTTAACAGGTCTCTACTCTAGCATTCACATCCCCTATCTAACCACCATTCATGACCTTGAGGGCTTTTTTAACCATCTTTAGTTTAGTCACTACACAGTACATAGGAGTGCCTTGAACTCGAGAGGACCAAGCTTCCTCTATAATGCACATGAAATTGGGTTGAGATGCTAAAAAGTTGGAGAATCAGAAAGGGGAGATTCTCTTTTGCCGAGGAACTGTAGACCTAACCACTAAAGGAGAATGGTCCGAGATGTGAGGATTGTGAATGACACAATAAGAACTAGGAAACTTTAAGCTCCAAGCAGCATTTATGAGCATTCGATCTAATTTCCTAGCAATGAGTGAGTCTCCACACTGTTTATTAGTCCATGTAAAACTAGTTCCACTGGAATTTAAATCATAAAGGCCGATGTCCCCTACACATTGTCTAAAATCACTCATCACACTTATGGCTGATGGGCTAGCAGGCTCAGCATCATGAGGATATAAAACAGCATTAAAATCCCCTGCAAGGAGCCAAGGGGATTGACCAACTGTAAGGAGAATGTTGAACAATGCAGACCAAAGAGCCTTCCTATGATTAAGTTTGTTTGAACCATAGACACAAGTAATCAGAAGAGAGTCAGTACAGTGTCTAGGTGCTGGAACTCCTCCCCGGGCGGGTCACGGGCCCGACGTCCTACGTGACATCTGGACGCGTTCCCACGAGGGAGGGATTCCCCACCA
>JAOQML010140484.1:0-15663 GCA_027568935.1 Erythroxylum urbanii | reverse complement strand
TCAACCTAATATAAAAACAAATAATTTTATACCATTTTTAAAATTGAAACCTATAACTTAATTATAAACATATAATGATTCATATATTTTCACTTAATTGTAATATGATGTAGGGGTGGTGGATGCTGTAGCAGCAAGTACGGAAGGTGATGCCTCATCTGCAAGTGTAGTAGCTAGAGGGAGAGGAGGTGGTTCAGTTCCAATTGCTATACTATCAGATGCTTCACCTGTACAGTAAGAACCTCCGAATCGTGGTTTGAATATTGGTTGCATCATATCTTATCTTCTCTTTGGTGGCATATTTCCACCTGAAATTAATATTTGATTAAAATTTTTAGAAATATTACAATTTGCATTCAATATTTGATACAATATATTGAAAAGGAAATAATTCATTTGTTTAATATAATATTCAATTACAAACACAAATTAATCATTATCATCACTTAATTGTAAATCAAAATCATCATCTTTTCTGAAGAATTTGAATCAAACTCAGGCTCTTCATCAAATATTTGGCCCTCCTTATCCTCTCCAAATAAAATTTCAATATATGCATTACATGGATCGTTCAAAGGTTCATTATCCTCATATACGACAGATGCATTTATTTCGTAAGCATCTTCCTGAAACGCTTCACTTTCAATTCTCTGTTCTCGTTTTACATGTGATTCAAAAACACCTCTAGGTTTAACTTTGGAAACGGCCAACTAATCTGACTTATCTTGTCGTAAGCTAGGAAAAGGGACATAATACACCTGGATCACTTGCATTGCCAACACGAAAGGTTCAAATTGTCATAATCTTCTTTGCTTCTTAATTTTGACTAGAATGTATCGGCTGTGCACTTTTGTACCAACATTTGGAGTTGGATCAAACCAGTCACACTTAAATATCAGACTTCATTTTGTTGGCAATGCAGGGTACTCAATTTCAAGTATGTCAATAATTTTACCATAGTAATCCATCAATTCTCCTTGTATGCAAACTTTATTATTTATTGTTGCCATGCTATAACCATGATATTCTGTATGATATTTGTATCTATTAACGAAACACACCATATATGATTTAACAATTTGTAAAGGTCCCTTTGTAAATTCACATATGAACTTATTCTCTATTGGATTTTCTAAGGCCTACAGAAAAGAAAATATCATACTAAACAGTATAATGTCATTTGAACACTTAAATTTTATAATTCAGTCATTTCAATATTTGTAAGTGAAAACTTACATATTGCTCGAACCATCGAGGAAAGTATCTTCCAACTTCTTTATTGATATCGTCCTGTGTTTTGTTGGGCATGAGCTCGTGTGACAATTCTTCGTATAATCTAAAAACATTATTATGTATTTTAGTTATAAACAACACTAAATTTCAAAACCCAAATAATCAATTTCAACTTACTGCACGAAAGGTTGAACCTCTTGACAGTTCAATAAAATATAAGTATGGACAGCCTCAATTTCTTCCTTTGTTAACATTCTTCTTATTGAATTCCCATATGTTCATCCAAGATATGTGAAAATGGATAAGTTACCATCAGCATAACTAGTTCCTACCCTATCGTCATTATGAAGAACTTTTCTTTCTCTTTTGTGAACATGCGGCTTAAAATAATGTGAACAAAATGTACTAGCTTCCTCCACTAAATAAGGATTACATATCGAACCTTCAACTCTAGCCTTGTTTTTCACTTTTTTCTTTAAGTGATACAAATACCTATATGAGCAAATAGGGTTATACAAATTTAGTTATTAAAACATGTTAGTATTCAATTACAATCATTTTTGTTGAATTACCTCTCAAATGAATACATCCAATGATATTGAACTAGACTGGCTAGTTTAGCCTTGTGTGCTAAATGGAGTGGTAAATGCTCCATATAGTCAAAGAAGCTTGGAGGAAATATCCTTTCTAACTTAAACAAAATTACTATAATTTCCCTTTCTAGTTTTTCCATTTCAACCAACTTGATTTCAGATGATGTTAAGCTTTCGAAAAAAAACTTAATTATGTTATTATTTCCCAAACCTTATTTGGTCGCAACTCTTGAAATGCAATTGGAATTAACCTTTGCATAAACACGTGAATGTAATTACTTTTCATCCTAAATAATTTGTACTTCCTTATGTCCACACACCTTGCCAAGTTTGAAACATAACTATCAAGAAACTTTAGACTTTTCAACCATTCACACAATATTTCTTTCTATTTTTGTCCATAATGTAACATGCTTTCGGATATTTACTAGTGTGATGATCTTTATATAACTCATTCCTTCTACAAAAAAGTTTTAAATTAACTCATGATTTTGCATTGTCTTTTATCCTCTCTTCAATGTTCGTTGTGGTATTGAGCAAATTGTCAAAGATATTTTTTTCAATATGCATCACATCTAGATTATGACGTATCAAATTAGTTTTCCAATATGGAAAATCTTAAAAGATGATTCGCTTTCTCTGGCCGAAGTTTCTACTAATGCTTGTATTAATTTCATCAGCTTCAAATTCTGTAACTTTTAATAAGCCTAGTTCCTCAATCTCCTACAATATCTCTTCACCAGCTTTATGAGGAGGAGGAGGTATTTTTACCATCCTATTCTTATCGAAATTTTGTTTATTGCGTCTAAATGGATGATCTGAAGGAAGAAATTTTCTGTGGTTGTAAAACCAATATATTTTGCCCCTGTTTGGAAGATAAAGCACATCAAAGTCATTGCCATAATAAGGATAACTCAATTTCCCTACTGTTCTCCATCCAGAAAACATGGAATAAGTTGAAAAATCACTAATGGTTCACATTAAAGCTACTCTCAACATAAAATTTTGTTTCAGAGACACTATATATGTCTCAACACCATATTCCCAAAGATGCTGCAACTCAGATATCAATGGTTATAAGAATATATCAATTTTATGCTTTAGATTTATAGGCCCTAGCACAATCATTGTCAAGAACTTATATGCCTCTTTCATACACATCTATGGAGGCAAATTATAAAGAGTAATTATGATTGGTCATGATGAATATTGCTAGCTAGATTGATCAAAAGGTTGGAATCCATACGTCGACAATCCCAACTTAACATTTCGAGATTCAGTTGCAATCTCATAATGAGTGTCACTGAAATGTTTCCATGCCAGTGCATCTAATGGATGACTCATTATTCCATCTTCCTATTGGTGTTTATTACGCCATCTCATGTGAGATACGGTTACATCAAAAGCATATAGTCTTTGAAGTCTCGAAGTTAGAAAGAAATTAGACATCTACTTCCAGGATACTAACTTTGTTTCATAGAGTGCTTTATAGGCTTGAACCTAGATTGACTACAAAATTTTCATTCTTGCAATTCCACATCATCTTCCCAATACAACATACATCCCAATTTGCAACAATCAATCTTTTCAACAGGCAAACCAAGACCACTAATAAGTTTCTTCATATGTAAAAACTATCAACCATTGTATAATCAGGAGGCAATGATTCATTATACTATCCAAGAAATTTATCAAAACTACGATCAGAAATATGCCCTTCAGACTTTATGTTTAATACTTGAGCAATTAAAGACAATTAAGTCATTGTCTCACAATTTGGCCATAGTTCTTGGTCAATTGAGTATAGTAAGTCAAAAAACTGTTTTGAATATGGATTTGGTTCTTCTTCAAGATTTTCTATATTTTCCTGAAAGGTATAACCGGCTGCATCATAAACCATTTGTATGTAAGGATTTTCATTTGCATCCACATTATTTGGTACTAAATCCAATCCCCCTTTAAACTTATTTAAGTTCACTGACGATTGTATTTCATTACCCCTTAAGGTGCTATAAATCAATGGCTCCCTATATCATGTCCACTCAAAATAGTTTGGGATAAATCTGTTTCTCAAAAAATGCCCATTAACTTCATCAATAGGAAGGAAACGAATGTGCCTGCACTTTTTACACAGACATATGATCTTTGGGTCATCCATGTATGCAGGTTGAGAATATGCATATTGAATAAAAGCTTCAGCTCCCTCAAAAAACTCAGGATTAATGAAACCATAAGGTGTTAATCTTCTATACATCCAAGAGGTATCAACATTACTCATTTCTACAAAACTGTTAATTTTAAACAGTGATTTCATAGTTAGAATCCTTCATCTTCCCCAAAGTTTGCAAAACATCTAAACCTTACATAACATTCCCTAAGTATTAACCAATTAAATTAATGACCTATAATTGATTTCAAAACTATAGTACATGGCATTGTTTAGAAAACTAATAAAAATGAACTCAACAGTCCTTCGGTTTATTAATGGAGGATTTTAAATGGATTCATAATATAATCTTTTTATTGGCTACCATTAAGCATTTTCTTATCTGGTTAGACTTTATAATGTGATGTACATTAGACATTCACAATGTGATCATGTTAACCCTAAATTATATTTCCTCAGGAAAGAAAATATCAATCTCAGTATGGCAACATACCTTCATGTAAATGGATTAGTTAGTTCTTTCTACCCAAAAAATAGAGCTTATTAACATTAGGGCTTGAATAATGTAAGGTAAGGCCTTCTTTGACCAGGTGAAACAAATCAATCAATTTAAAGCCCGAAAGTCTCAAAAACTATCCATGGTTGATTTGAAAAGGAATATAACTACCATTTCCTTTTGTCAGGTGAAGTCGATCTAAATGGGCTTGGTTTTGTTTATACAATCATCTATGCAAGTGCCTTTTGATTTTTGCAAAAAAGTGTGTCTTGAGTACATTTGTGTGATTTTTAATGGCATTCGTCAAATAAAAGAATTTGATTTTGTATTTTCCAAAACAATGGCTGCAAATTTTTCCACATCTTCTTACTAGTAAGTTCCATGAGATTATTCTTTCAAAAAAAATCCATGAGATTAGTAGTAATAATTAAACATGAGTGATTTTAGTGAGAGATGTTGTAACTTCTCCCCAAATTTTTTACTGTTCTTTTTCATCTAGTTTTCTATGTTGAATTTCTATTTCTACTTTAATTGTTTTCTCTCTTCTCTTATTTTCATCCTTCTAAGTTTTCTATTATTTTCCTCTATTCCATCCTCATTCTCATGAGTCTCTACCCCTCATCTTCAGTCTATTGGACAAGGTTTTACCTTGTTCTAAGTAAGAGGGGTATCTTGGTACTTTCACTTCCTATCCCATGGCATCCATTTACTATCATTTTAAGTGATAACTTTTTAAACTCTCTTTTGTTAACACCTGAAGATTCTATATTAGAAATGTTAATCGGTACCTATGAAATCAAACTTAACAATTCAAGAGAAATCTCCTTCCTACTATACTAAACTTAGATTTTGAATGATTTTTTCAGGAGACATTTCATCAAACAACACATAGGCAACCCGAATTATCTCTAACTAATAACAAAATAACTAATTTTTCCATTATGTACCAACAACAACACATTTAAACAACAAATAAACCAACAATTTAATAAAAAATGCATAAACCAACAATCATAACAAAACCCACCATCCAACACCCACCCACAGTATATATATATATAAGCATTTAAGACCTACATTTTTTGGAGACAAAATAAACTCAATAGAGATGTTACCTAAAAATGATGCACGATGGACCAAAAACCAAGCAAAAATTGAGGGTGGAAGTAGGGAAATCAGAGAGAACTGACGGCTGTGCAAGGCGGGGAAGAAAAATAGCAGGGGTAGGGTTAAAGACGATGATGATAAAACGACATCATTTGGATTAAAACCAAACGACGTCATTTTATTTATGAACAATTTGACTATTACCGATAGAACATCCTATACCGGCAGACATGTGGTCTCGTCGGTGTTCAATTTCACCATTTTCCCCACTAGCTGTTGTCACCTAATTTTGCGACGAAATTTCATATTCTGTCACTATAATATGACAGAAAACTTGCAGGTATATTTTCCCTTCATGTTTACCGACGAGTGTTATGTCTGTCTTTAAATCTATCAACCTTACCAACAGAAAGTCAGTTTCCATCGCCAATTACAGACGAGATGTGCTCTATCGGTAATTTTTCGTCAGTAATTTGTTATTTTCTTGTAATGAATCTAAGTTTTTTTAGCTTTCTCACATGCTAATAGCTATAAATTTTCCATCTTTCCTTTTTCTACTAGAAGCATGTAGGGGCACTCTTCATTTAACTTAGCTATCAATTGCTTCTTAGGTGTCGCTTTGTTAGTGTTCTATTATTTTAACATAAGCGCACATTGTATTTGTAGTTAGCATAAGCATGTATAAGTCCATCCCACAAGGATTGTTAGTTAACTACCCATTACCTACAAACTTAACAAGCTAGATCAACCATTATTATAGATGAATGAATAAGAAAAATAAAATAAATAAATAACATAAAATCTAAGGTAAAGAAATGATCAAAGATCATATCAATCATTCGATTAATTAGATTTAAGATAGATTCCTGTAGCATTTTATTACATCTAATTTCATCTTCAGATTAATGAATTATTTCAGTTCTTGGATTGAAAGAGTTCCTAACTTAGATCATATTCCATCTTAAGGCATACAAACCCTATTCAAAGGTCAACCACTTGAAATCCTTTTCAAATTTAAATAACCAAAGAATGTTTTAATTCATTTTATCAACCCTCTTGATGGGTTTTACATTACTATAAGAATATAGATCACGCTTAATCCTTATTATCTATACTATAATCTAAACGTATATCTTATCTCTTAAATCTCAATGCATTAAACAAGTAATGATTCTTTTGCTTTTGCTCCTTTGATACAAATCAATATATAAGCATAAATAAATTATAAGAAAACTAAAATTTCATTAAATCAAAGAATGAATTAGAGTATATCACATCCTAGGATCTTCATACCTAAATCTATATCCCTATTAGTTCATAACCATACAAAGAATATAAACATAAAAATAATAATGAAAAATAGATAAAGAATTTATGTTCTAAAGTTGTGAAATCTTTAAAAAATTATTGAAATCTTCCTCTTTCTTTAAAGAATGATAAACTCTTGATCAAGACTTATGCAAAACAGTTTTAAAGTATATTTAGGATGGTTTTTAGCTAAAGAACCTCTCTTTTCTTCCTCCTTTTACATTAAAATATAAAACTCTAAATTTAAGTGACACATAATTAGTTGTGTCCTCTATAAATATTTTGAAAATAATAATACCAACACAGGTGCCTATATGGGACTGTGTAGGGTATTGTGATCGTCTTCTAAAAGGAAACATAAGAGTGTGTAGGGTGGATTATACAAATAAAAGCAAACACATTTTAATATAACCCTCATCATTGTTCTATGTATAGCTTCATATTCTATGGTCGTTCTACAAATCCTCCAATTTTTCCCTATTTTGATTTAATTTTGATCCAGTTTTTCAAATTTTCCTTTTATATGCAGAAATAGACCTAAAATGACAAAATTCTTAAATTAAGTATAAAATCATTAAAAATCATCCAAAATAGAAGCAATATACTATGAAAATAATCCAAAAAGTAATGTGTGTCTAACAAACATCAATTAGAAAGGATGTCTCGATCAGTGTACTTCATTATTTGCAAAAGAACTTTAGGAAAAGGTATAACAACATATAATTCTTTAAAAGCTTCAGGAACTTAGTAAAATTATTCTTCTTTTTCTTATCTCTCTCTGGTATGGAATTATTGGTTTATCCTTTTTAACTACTTTCATCTTTTTCTGCTCATCCTTCTCTTCCTCTTTCTCTTCTTGAACAGTAGACTACTCTCCATCTTTTTTCTCATTCTTCAACCTTTAAATCCATTTCCACTCCTTAAAATTCTCGAATTTACTTGCTCCCTTACTTTGATTTGATGATGTTAGGTAAAATACCTTGTTTCCTTTTAAAGACAATCTTGACAAGATATCTAATATGACTCTCCAACTTATAGATGGAGGTGTTAGTTCTTTGAAGGTGAACCTCGGTTGTAGTAATGGCTTTTTTTGTAAGTTCGTTTAGACTTAACTTCCCTTTTTATTGTTGTTGTTCTTGTTTTTATTGATTTTAATGCAATTCGTTTGGAACTTGATTGTCTATTCAAGGTTGGGATAGTTTTCTCTACCTTTTTGGGTGTCATCTTTAGTTGCAATGTAAAATCTTATCACAAACTTCTCGATACTTGGCTTTCTCCACTACTATTATTGTTAAAATTCTGATGAAGCTTGATTGTTCCATGAAAAATTTAAGGTCTCTCAACCCATAATTTTAAGTGTTACCACAAGGCTAGTTCCCATAAAATAATCTCTCTTGCTTAATTTCCATACATTATAGGGCGCAAATGATTAGGGTGGCTACCATCATAAATGTCACAATGTACTATTGATAATAATTGAGCTGCCTAATACATATTATTTAACCTTTCATTCTAAATGTCTAATGTTGCAATAGGTGATGACTTATCTTTATTCCCTACAAAACACTATCCTTTCCATCCTTCCATTATGCTTGGTAGTTATAGCAGGAAATACCCCAAACCTAAAATTTAAACATAAACATAAGATCAAGAAAGAGAGCACTAAAAATAAAAATAAATAAATATAATATAGCCATCTAGATTAAAATTTCAAATTTTATACAATTATTAGATTAATAAAAATAAAGGTTTCATAATATTAAAATCTACAATAATAGTATCAAAAAATTTAAGTGATAAAAAATGTAAAATGAAACACAAATAATACTAACGAATCATTAAGACAAGTGCATATAATTCTTCATACAATATAGTATAGTTTAGGTAAGTTAAGTTAAGTGTCAACCCTACAAGGATTGTAACTATTGGTAATAATCATTTTTATAAACTAACAAAATGACTAATGAAATTGAAAAGAAAAATGAATAAAACTAGAATTTAAAAAATAATAATCAATTAAGGTGATAGTTAAGAATATAGAATGAGTAAATAGAATCCATCTAGATTAAGAATCCCTCATAATGCTTTCTTCTACTTAAATTTATCTTGATTTAATGATGTAGTGCATCATAACACTACTTAAAATAACTAGACCGATAACTATAATAGCGACAAATCTAGGTCGATCCCACAAAGAGTGTGTGTAAAACTTTTATTATGAAATGAATCAACGTTTAGGTTATTGGGGTTTTGGTTTTCAAATAATAGAAAATAAAACGAAACTAAACTTGCAAAAGTAAATTAAACCAATCAACATAAAAATGATGAAAAGTGATCAATCATCGGTTTAATCTCGACCTACACACAACTAAACATACTTCATTGAATTAATGTTCTCAACCTCTCTTGGAAACTATTAATCGTAGGTTAAAAAAAACCTCTGTTAACTCCAGTTTTTCCTTAAGTCATGTTTAATTAAGAGAAGCTTGTTAATTAAGCGTAGCTATCAAAAAACCTAGGATACGATCTCTAGATTTAAATGGAAACTGCATTATAAATTAGGAAAATAAATTAATCAAGGCAACAACCATATACACTCAGGTCATTGAACCTTGGTTATATTATCACTAATAATTACAAACAAGTATTTGCCACAAATGAATCTCATCATAATAATTACTGATCATAACGAAATTATAGCAACGGTTTCATAGACAAACAATCTAACGATAATGAGAATAAAGATCATTAATACATAAAAACAAATTTATAAGCATAACATAACATAATCAATCCCTAAACAAAGAAAGAACGACAAAAACAATGAAAGATATGCTTAACTAGGTTTTGTAGCATTGATACCACCTCTGAACCAGGTCGGGAAAGCCCAACCCTCTATAGATCTCCAAAAGATGAGAGTTCTGCCCCTTTTTCGCCTCCTAAAACCCCTAGATCATTTTCTCCAACCTTTCATTATATTTCTTTTGTCAAAATGATGTACTTATACTTAAAACTATGTTATCAGGTGAGCTAGCGACATTTCACAGGCTTGCATATGTTATTCACGAGCTTGCATATGAGTTATGGGCATGTATGGCTATGTCACGCCTATTAAAAATTAGTCATGGGTGTTCGTGAAGTGTCATGCCCATGAAAAATAAGTCATGGGCATATAATCAGGGGCGTGACTAATATGCTCAGGTCCATGACTTTTATGCCATGGTCGTAAGTTGTGATGTATGCCTTCCCTTGATTTTCTACAATGTGTACTCTTCATCTTCATGCATTTTCTTTACTCCTTTTGTTCTAATCCTTCTTCTTCTTGTTCCATGAAGAAAAGGAAGTGCGAATCTCAAGAAGGCAGCTCAAAGATTGTGATTTCAACTCATTATAGCTTTTTCGCTTCCAAATTATAACTAAAATTAAATATGAACTAAAGTGAGTATCTTAAGCATTTTCATATCATTAAACTCTAATTGTTATGGAATAAATGTATAATCAATTAAGCACAAATCAATTTTCCCCACACTTAGATTTTGATCATCCTTGAGAAAAATATCATATTCAAAATCATAGACCCAGAAATAATTGCTCATTTTTCATATTTCCTAAGAATATATAGTCATAAGTAAAGATGAATAACTTTCAAAAACTATAGCAAGAATTCAACATTAAATGTTTCCACTCGTGATCAATCAACATTCATTACTTTTAGAAACTGAGTAATCTAAAGATAGACTTGGAAAAAAATTGTTTAAATAAGATAAATCCATAGGTACACCCAAATATCATTCATGATCAGAACATTCCATAACTTTGAATATCATTTCATTTCTCCTCCACTAAGATTCACATACATAATTATGAATCAAAGTACTTTTCTATGTTTTTAAAGTGGGTAAGGGTAAGGTGATATGTATTTTGAGTAATGTAGTATAAAAGCCATCAAGTTAGTGAAGCAAAAGTAACACTCAGTGAAACATCAAGCACACAAGTTAACATTCATTTAAAACTAGGTACCATTAGTTATGATGAATGGAACAATTATATTTCATAGCTCAAATTCAAGCTCTCACACCATAAACCACATAAAGCATAACCAATTAGAAGGAATCAATCACAAAAATTGATGATATCAATACATTGAAACTATAAGGAGTGATCCTTCAAAGCCACATGTACCTTATATACATTATAAGCAAATCACCAATTTAATAGAACTTTATGAGGAGAAACCAATCATGAACAACTTTTCAAAACAAATGTATTTCCTCCTTGATATTTTTATTCAAACATCTTTTTTCTTTTTTCTATTTTTCTTTCTTTCTTTTTCTTTTTGTTTAAAAATTGAAAGAAGCTACATCAATATAGGAATTCATTGATAGGACATAAAATAACATCGTAATAATTATAACCGTCCCACGTATATGCACACTCTCACACTCATATTCTTTTACATCTACAATCATTAACAATCAATAAATGCTCTACTAGCTTTAAGGCTTGGGTAGGACATTTAATTAAGGTTAAAGCATGTAATTTGGTAAGCATAAAAAGAAAGACCAATAAAGCTCAAGAGGGCTTAACAAAGGGAAAATTTACATAAATGGGTAGACTATTTGGCTAATGTAGCTCATGAAAAAAAGGATGCCTATATCATTTCCATGTTAATGCATGTGATAAAAATGTGGTTTCAAATAGAAATTAAGAAAAGTCAAGATGTACATGTCATGAAGGCCATACGTTAAAAAAAAAATACAATAAGACTGATATGGATGTGTCAATCTATAGAACTCAAAATCTCACAGGCTTGTGCTACCACTACTCACTACTCTTTTAAAGATAATGTATATTGAGCAATCACAAGAGCAAAGGTACATGCTAAAGTTGCCATGGATTCTTCTAGTCAATTCACTCTCTAATCATAATTATATGGTCCTAGAAGGAATAGAAAAATGAGAAAATATTTATTTTTTTATTTTATTCTCTCTCTCTCTTTAAAAAACTTAAAATTAAGTAAGAATAAACAAACTTAAAGACATACTTGTATATAAGAAATGAAAAAATGGAAAGAAAATATATAAATTCCTTTAGGTTGCCTCCCAAGAAGTGCCTTTGTTTAGTGTCGTTGGCTCGACTCTTTGTTTTCTCCTCACTTGACAAAGATATTCTCTTTTAATGTCACAGTTTATTCTTTCTCCATATAAGGTTGTTCAGGATAAGGTCTAGGTTGATCATTCACCTCTAATGTCCTCCATATCTTCAAACTTCTAGTCTCTATTAAGTCCATATACTCTAGAAATATCTCGAATATTTCTTCTCCCTTAACTTCGTCATTCAATCTGCTAGGTAAAGGTGAAGGGTGGGTTGGTTTTAACAACAATTATGGACTTAGTACTCACCTTTGAGCTAAAAGATGTATCCCTTTCTACTTCAAGCTCCTTCACCACTTCTTCATCTTTAAAAACAATTCCTTGGTTAGGTCTCACTCTATAAGGTCTCTACACTAAAATCCCTTTGGTACTCCTCAGGTTGAGATTATTACATTTCTTTTCTTTGTGATTCTAGGTGGTCAAGAGCTTCCATTATCTGACTCATTTGGTTTACCAAGTTTTGTGTGCTTGCTTTTGTCTCCTGTTGAATCTGTTGTATACCTTGTTGAATCTGTTGTATAGCCTGTTGAAATTGTTGCATGCTCTATTGAAACTGAACATTGTTAGTAGTAAAAGTCTTAATAAAGTCATCAAGAGATGTACTTGAAATGGAAAAAGAGGCTTCTGGGGTATACAAGAATTGTTGTGCGTCTTACAAACTATTAAGGAAGTAATTATGTTGATTATCCCATCCATAACTAAAGTTTGTATGATCACCCCAAACATGGTTACAAGATTGGGAATGTGAGTTATAGAAAAAATTGCTTCCATCCATGTAATTTAAAATTATTTTTAACACTGAACAAACGGTGAAAAGATCAAGAAATAAATGTAGAACTAAAGCACCACATTCCCTGACAATGGCACCAAAATTGACATAGCGCAACGTAACACTACTTAAAATAATTAGACCTATAACTATAGCAGTGATGAGTCTATGTCAATCCCAAAGAAAGTGTGTGAAAATTTTTTTTCATGAAATTAATCGGTGTATAGGTTATAGGGGTTTTTTTAATAAGAAAAATTTAAATGAAAATAAACTAACAAAAGCAAATTAAACCAAACAATATAAAAATGATGAAAAGTGATGAACGTGTTACGAACCTAATCATGAATTCAATCTCGGCCTACATAAAATTAAACATACTTCATTGAATTGTTGTTCTTATACCTCTCTTAGAACTATTAATTGTAGGTTAACAACAAGCTCTGTTAACCCCGGTTTTCCTTTAAGTCATATTTAATTAAGAGACACTCGTTAATTATACCTAACTATCGAACAACCAAAGATACGATCTTTAGATATAATTAGATAGCTGCATTACAAATCAGATTCATTTAACCTCGGTTATATTATCCCTAATAATCACAAAATATTAGTTGCCACAAATAAATCTCAACGTAACAATTACAAATTATGTTGAAACTGTAACAATGAGTTTATACATAAACAATACAACGATAACGAGAGTAAAGATCATTCATACATGAAAACCCAAATTCATAAGTATAGGATAACATAATCAATCCCTAAAGAGAGAAAGAACAACAAAAACAGTAAAAGATATGCTTAACTGGGTTCTTCAGTGTCGATATCACTTCCGAACAGGGTCAAAAAAGCCTAGCTCTCCAAGGGTCTCCAAAGGATGACAGTTTTGCCCATTTTCAGTTCCCAAAACCCCTAAATCATTTTCTAAAACCTTTCACTACATTTCCTCCATCAAAATGATATATTTATACTTAAAACTAGGTTTTTAAGTGAGATGATAACATTTCACAGGCGTGCATATGTTGTTCACAGATATGCATATGAGTCATGGGTGATATGTGCTTAATTGATTATGTATTTATTACATCGCACTTAGTGATTAATGATATAAAATTGCTTAAGATACTCAATTTAGTTTATATTTGATTTTAGGTACAATTTTGAAGCAAATAAGCTAAAGTGAGTGGAAAGCACTACATTTGAACTCTTTTTAAAACATTTACACTCACTTGTCATCATGGAACAAGAAGAAGAAAGATTAGAGCAAGAAGAAGATAAGAAAATGGAAAGCACATGAAGAAAATGTTGTCAACGTGGCTCAAGGCCAAACAATTAAAATGTTACAACTGTGAGCATTGTCTCACAACTGTGATATGAATTGAAATGCAAAGGTATGTTATGGGTGTGACACACCACTCACACTTGTGACACTCAACTCACCACCATTAGTGGTTATGCACAAGTGTGATAGCCCGTGTCACACCCATATACACTCTCACCTTACCCTTTTTAACCCTAGGTTTTTTATATAAATGGGGAAGAGTGTGATGGAAGAAAACATATTTTGTTTAGGAAAAATCTGAGGAGTTTCAAAAGACAAGGAGAAGAGAACAACGAAGCTCTCACTTATGGAGAGGCTCATAGAGGGGTAGACATCCACATGTCGAAAAACCTAATTAATCCTATTTTTATTGTGTTTGTTACTCTTACTCTCTTTTCGGATTGTTTATGTTATCTTGCATTTATGGATTAGGTATTGTGTAATAATGATTTTCATGCTCTATTGGATTGTTTTTCATGGGAACCCATTGCTAAAAATTTAAATACGATATATAATTGTCAGGTTTGAATTCATTTGTGGCAACTTTTAGTATTATATCATTATGGATATTTACCCTAGGTTACAAAATCCAAGCTTATGAGATTATTGTTTAGTTACACATATATTTCTCATTTGTAGGCAACTGTACGATTAAACCTAGAAAGTGTCTCCTAGGTTATCCAATAGCTAGGGTTAATTTATGAAGTTAAGGGGCTTAATTATAATTTTCAAAAGTTCACGGACCAAAATGAAAATAAAAGTTTTGGCTATTCTTAAATTTTGGGCTTAATTGCAAATTTAGGAAAAGTTTGGAGGGTATTTTGGTAATTTTATATAACCTAAGGGTAAAAGGGTAATTTCATCATATTTTGACCACAGTCAAAATTCTAGACTCTTCTTATGTGTGGCCGTGCACTTCATTTTAGACTTTAAAACATCTTGTTTTAATTAAAAGAAAGGAGAAGAAAGGAGAAGAGAGGAGGAGAAGAAGAAGATTTCGTACATCACCAAAATTCACCCTTCTTTTTGATTTTTTCTACTCAAACCAAGGTGCTCTAAGCTAATTTGAGGTCAAAGAACTCAAATCTATCATTAGAGTTGAGAAATTCTCAAAGGATTTGAAGATATCACCAAAGGAAAGTATAGGTAAATTTTGTCTCATCTCTCTCTACATTAGGATTTTGAGTTTGGTGTTAATATATGTTGCTCTCCATGCTTGAATATGCATGAATCATGGTTTAGGTGAATGAAATGTGTCATAGAAAGGGTTCTTTAAGTCAAAACTGAAAATGCCCTCTTTGGTGAAAATTTGTGAAATTTCGAATACCTTATGGAATTGATGATTTAAATTAATTCTATGATGAAAATTATACATGTATAATGTAAATTGATGATGAAGAATGAAGAAGATGTATGTTGGTTAAGAGTGGGTCGAAATGATGGAAAAGAAGTGGATTAATGTAATGAGTTTTGTAATTGATAAATTTAGCTTAAAGGAAGGGAATTGGTTTGAATG
>JAOQML010140476.1:0-15665 GCA_027568935.1 Erythroxylum urbanii | reverse complement strand
GTCCAGTCATACTAGGGTTGGTCCTACCAGATTCAAAGTGTGGAAAAAAGACCGGAGACCTGTTTCAGCAATATCAATGTCGCGATCTCATTAGGACATATCTTGATCTCATCGAGATCCATTTGGTTTTATTGCTCTCTATATAATGGATCTCTATCCAAAACCATTTTACGAATCCTCTGAGTCACTCTCATACATGTGACCCATTAGGTTCTCGGTTATATTGGCCACTTGGATTAACACTTAATCTAAGCAAGTCATGATTGGCATCTATCAACACATCATGAACCCCATTTGACCCAAAAGTAAGTGGTTTGATGAACGAATCCACACTCGTCATGAACCATCTCATGAACTCTACCATGGACAATTGTTGTGCAATTCATCTTTTCACCATGCTATACCCCACTTAGTTATGAGTATGGATAAAGTGTCAACTATCACTAGACTGACTACATCAAATCTAGCCTAAGTGATATTAGTTCTCATCCTGGGACTTATTACTCTATATTTTAATGAAGACATTCTTTATGACATATGTACTCTGACAAGAGATTTCTAAGTCATGACCCTGACAAGAGGCCATGGGTATAATCTTCTGCTATAACAGAATGAATCCTCTATTGACTGCTCAATTACCTTTGAATACCTCAAGCTGTTCCCAATCACCAACCTATGAGTGACCTTGATCGATGGTTTATGTATGATAAGTTTTAATATTTTTAACCTCGATAATACTGCAAATGTATATGTCGTTCACGTAGTACCTAAGGTATCAATCCCACAAGGAGGAGCAATTTAATCCTAAAATCTAAGGTCAGAAAGTATTAAACAGATATTTAATAGGAAATAAATTTAAATATGAGAACTAAATAAATCAAATAAACCCAATCAAATAATAAAACAGTAATTGACAATTAACACTTAACGAAAACAATTAAGACAACCATTAACAATTTTAATTTGAACTTGAATAACACTTAACAGAAATTGATTGATTTGTTGAACAATAATAGCACACCCTAAAATTCAACTTAGTGAGTTAACCGAAAGAGAGAAAGGAAAAATTATCTATCTCTAATGCCAACTTTACCGATTACGATTTATTGAATTAATGGCTCTAGATGATTCTAGGGTCAATTACTCTCTCTCAAGTTATAATTGAACCCTAAAGCATAAAACCTAATCAGATTATGGGAAGTTGTAATCTCTCAGCTAACAACCTATCCAAAACCTAATCAGTTCTTAAGTTCTCTAATAAACAATTGGAAACCTATGTGCGATCTCTCTACACTAGATTTACCAACCTGATTTAATTTTGAATCTATTAGTTTACCTAACTCTCGTTCGCCCAATTTAATCGTTTTTTCTCGATTCACCCTCTAAATTTATTATCAAGATATGAAGTGTGGAATTAAACCAAAATTAATTCAAAAAACACATAGAACAATAAGATTTCATTAAATCAAAAATAATATTCCAAAGGTGAGTATAGAACATTAATCACAAATCAATTCTATCATCAAACTATATATCCTAATTCTATAATCAAATAAAACTAAAATACATAGGAAATAGAACTCGAATGGATAAAGGGAGGTCGCAACTTCAGAAAGCTTTTTATTCCAGGAAGGATGTTGAGTCTGCGTCGTCTTCCTCTTCTCTCTTCCTTCGTCTCTTTCTCGATCTCTCAAAGTTCTCTCTTTTAGGGTTTCGTTGTGGTGGCTGATCAAAAGCTCCCTTTCTCTGTTCTTTATGTTCCTTAAATACCTTGGTAGCCCTAGGGTTCGTTTGGGGTTGAAACGGTCTGAAAAGTTCCTTTGAAACTTGATGTTTTCACCTGTTTTTTGTGTCTACTCGATGTAGGCCACGATCGTGGCCCTACATACCACGATCGTGGCCAGCGTCTAACCCTCTCTGTCACTAGTGTGGCCCAAGTGTCACGATTGTAGCCTAGTTCAAACCTCTCTATCACGAACATGACCAAAGTGTCGTGATCTTGGCCTAGGGCATGATGGCTCATATCTCTCTTTCACGATCGTGGTTTTGGCCTGAAAGTCTTCGAAACTTCTCCGTTCTTCATCTTTGACCCCGAAACACTAACAAACACATCAAGGTACCTCAAAAAAATAACATTTAAGCTTAAAGACTTATCCTAACCCATAAAACACTTTAAAACATGAACTAATACAATTAAAACCTAAATACACACTAAACACTCAAATTAACACTAAATACCTTACAAATTGAACCTTAAAACATAATGCAAATCACAACTATTAACATCCCCATACTTAAATGTTTGCTTGTCCTCAAACAAACAAAACAAAAAACACATAACACACAATACAGTAATGAGGCAATGGTTTCAACTTCATGAAATAAATTTAATCTTAAACACAATCATACAAGTTATATCTAATCATTAACATACAAAATCTGTATCTAGGGGCTTTGAACTAAATATACAAATTAATTGAGATCTAAGTGTTAATTTACGTACCTTTTTCAATTTCCCAGATACATTGATAATTCTTTAGTCCTTCAGACTCTGTAACTGTTCCTTAGCATATTTTCATGAAAAGTCAAGCTTATTATAAGTTTGATAGGTTTTATTAAGAACACACATTTTTCATTTATTTATTTAAGCAAGGACTTATTCTTTTAGTTCGAGGCAAACATTGGTGATGAATGTCGATCCAGTTACTTGACTAAGACATTTTTATTAAACAACTTGGTTTAAATGTCATTATAGCTTTTTGACGAAAAGGCACACATTTGTGATGCGTGTCAATCCAGTTACTCAGCTATATCATGTTTTCGACTGGCTACTAGCTCTATTCATAACCCGAAGTTTAGTAAAATAGTGATTTACTTAACAAACATTTTTTATTTTATTGCGTACCTTGTTGTTTAAGCCACTCATTTCCATGAAAAATACTAGTTAAGCTACTTAAGTTGAAAGGCCTCAAATTATAAATGAATGTGACGACCTATAGGATGCTAAACTTACACTAAATCCTAATGGAGCTGTATATTTATCCAAAGACTCCTAATTCACTAATTTTATGAGTTATTGATTATTTATAACCTAATAGACTATGTTCAAAATTAAATAAATTTCAATCCATCTAATTCATTGACACATTTAAACAATTCACACAATGCAACCTAATAACTATCATACAATATGCAAAAATCACATTAAAATAAAACACATAACTCTCCCCACACTTGAACAACACATTGTCCTCAATTTGAAAAGGGAGCAATCAACATATAAAAGACAAGAAAAGATAAAAATTAAAGTAAACAGAAAATAAAATAGAAATAAACATAAAAGAAAAATAGAATTGAAAGTCAATTTGAAAAAGAAAACTGGGTTAGACAAAGTCTCATGGAGATGGAGGCAGTGATGGTGTCGGAGGTGGCAATTGAACGCCCTAAGCCTCAAAATGTATATGGATCTGACAGATATCTCAGCACTGGCGTCGCTGTGTCTGGGCCATCTCCTTCATCGTTTTAGTGCTCTCTACAAGTGTTTTGTTGGTCTCGGAGATTGCATCCAGAACTTCCTTCCACCCTTGCTCTTCTTCCTATTCCTCAGAATCTTCACTGGACTCTTCTGCCTGCTGTGGCAGGGCTGAGGTTGAGCTTCCCTGATTGGCCCTAATTCTGTCATGCGTCTTCTAACTAATATCCCTAAGTTCCATCTTGTGGGACTTAAGGATGTCAGCCCGCCATAAATGGTGATGGTTTAGGAATTTAGAGAGATGAACATATAATCCACTCTGGTCCACGTCATAATATTCTGTAAAGGTAGACACTATGTACCCTATTCCTAGATTGTTGCTCCTTTTACGTGGAATTGCAACAATAACATTTAGCACATGTGTGGATGTGCACACTGGAATATTGTGGTCTGTGCACCACAACTTAAAAAGTTCCTTTGTGAAACAATTGTTGGTTTCTGTTTTGTCAAAGACCAGCTAACACATAAATTTGTGCAACAATAAGTGTTTGTGGGATTGTATTATGTTGTTATGAGCATTCCTGGCATGAAAGTGCTCTATTCCAGTGAGTTCATTCGAATATTGAGAAGGATGAAAATCCTCATACTGATCGATGATGGAGGATTTGGGGAATCCACACATATCGTACATGATTTTTATATCCAATTCATAAGCTCTTCCTCTCAACCTAAACCATAACTCCTTAGGGTTCCTAGGGTCATAAGTTAGTGAAGTGAAAAATTCCAATGTGAGCCCCTGATAGACAGGAAATTGGAACTGTATAAATTGGGCCCATTAGATTCTTTTAGCTAAATTTTCTACTCTTTCACGTAACTCTAACCTATTGAGTGTTTCAAAATCAAAGTATTTTGGAACTACAATTTGTCTAGCATTTAAAGCTTGAAAATGAAAACCTTCCTCCTCTGTGTAGATCAGGAAGGGCCTGCCAAAGTCTGCTGCTCAATTTCTTCTTCCACGTTCCATAACTTGATTTCGCCTTGCTTGCTCCCATCGGGCTAATTGCTTAACGCGCAACATATTTCTTGGGAATTGAGTAAAATTTGGAAGAAATTTGGAAGTTTGAAAATTTGTAAAGAGATGTTGAAGCTTTTATGGTTTTAATGCTAGAGAGACAAAGTAAAAGTGAAAGTGAATGTAAAACTGAAGTTAGGACTTAATATATAGGTGGTTAAAGGGTAAAATGGTAAAAAATTTCTTAAAAGATGCATGTTTTCCTTATTCTGCAAAGTTGCAGGCCACGATCGTGGCTGACAATTTTTCACCACTTCTTATTTTTCTTCTTTTCTTCTTTTCCCAATCTTTTCAATTTCACTTCTTCATTCATTTATGGCCCCTTTCACCTCTCTTTCATTTGCTTGTTCAATTAATCCACTTTATTTCGAAATTCAATTCCATCTTGATTTTATTCGAAAATAAAAAATGATCCTAACTACGGAGTTTCAAACATTCTAACAAAATAAACAGGAAACTAATTTTTCCATAGGTTGCCTCCCATGCAATGCTTCTTTTGATATCAGTAGATCGACGCTCTTTAAACTCATAGTGGTTTGGAATGAATGGTGCAATGGTAGCACCATCATTAATCTCAAAGTTTACACTTTAGCTACTATGCTATGGTTTCCACCTTCCTTATAATTCTCTTTTCCTCATCTTCTTCTTCGCGAGCGCTTCTTCCTGAATGCATTCCTAGGATCCTCGATATCCTCCCATTCTCCTTAAGGTTGAGGTTCCTTGCTGTCCACTGGAGGTAAAGGAGATCCGTAGTCTTTCCTTGACTCTTGGAAGGTTATTTTCTCTTTTCCCATCCTAAAAGTTAATTCACCCCATTAACGTCAATGATTGAACGAGTAGTGGCTAGAAACGTTCGTCCAAGAACTATTGGGGTTTCCACATTTTCTTTAATGTCCAATATGTAGAAGTCTGTAGGAAAGGTAAATTTATCAAATTTTACTTGAATATCCTTTACAATCCCTATCGGTTTGTGTACTATTCTGTTAGCCGTCTTTACCAAAAACTTGGTAGGTCCTAACTCCCATAACCCTAGCTTTTGACTAAAGGTGTAGGGCATCATCCCAAGTCCACATATGCCTTATCTATAATGATTCTATTGATATTGAGGCCTGAACTATCCTTCAGTATTGTTTGACCAGGAGAAGTTAGGGTGGTTCTTCTACCTAAGGTTTTAAGTATTGGAGTAGGGATTGTTAGCCCCTCCTTATCCATATTGCGCTCCCATATAGTTTACTTGCTCCGAATCTACTTCTTTCATTAGAAAACGGTTCACGGCATCATGATCTAACTGTGCACAGGGCACTTTAAATGTACGGCCTTTACCGGAGATAAGGGCGACGTCTTCATGTTGTTGACCTGTCTTGTTAAGTTGTCGATCTTTGCTTGTATCTTGGTCATTTGATCAATCGCGTCGATTCTCTTCTACTCTCTGAAGGTAGCAGGTTGCCTACCCCGCTCGTTTGTCCACAAACAACTGTTGCTCACCATCTCCTCAATCAGCTCCTCCGCTTCATCAACAGTTTTTCGCATTAAAGATCCTCCTGAAGCTGCGTCGATTATGCCTCTTATTAGTAAGTTCACTCCATTCTAGAAAGTCTGTTGTTTGCTCAAGATTATACGTTTTAAGTTTCAATATTTTTAACCTTAGTAATTACCGTAAGCGCACGGGTTGTTCGTGTTATACCTAAGGTGACGATCCCATGAGGAAGATAACTAGCCCTAAAATCTAACGACAGCTAAGTTCCCAAAACCTAATTAAACAACTATTGCAACAATTAAAATTAATCAAGAATGAAATATGATAAATTAAATCACCAAAAGAACAAACATAAGCAACTCACACAAATAACCCAATTTTCAACCTAGAAGTGACCATTTGAGAGAAAGGGAGAATTTATTCGAAATTAAAGAAAATCTATCCAATTATGAATTTTTTCGATTCATTGGGCCTAAATGGTCCTAGGGTGAATTACTCTCTCTAGAGTTATAATTCTTAACCCTAATTGATATTCTCTAATTCAAATTATGAAAATTTCAGTCTCTCAATCTGCAATTTGTCTAAAACCTAAATTAGTTCTAACGCTGTCTATTAACCTACTAGAAATTTATGCTCGATCTCTCGTTACTAGACTCAACCAGTTTGATTCAATTCTTTACCAATGGATTTACCTAACTCTCGTTAACCTAAATCGATGATTTTTACCAGCTCACCCTCTCAATTTATTGCTTAGTTATGAAGAATCGAATTAAATCACAATAAATTGAAAGAAAACACTATCAAAACAATTTTATTAATCTCAAGAATAAATCAACCTAAAGGTGAGTTTAGACAAATATCAACACTCTATGAAAAATATTTCTAATCAATCTCCAAATTTTCATACATCAATGAAATCGAAATAGCAATTAGAATATACTTTCGGAATGGATCTCGGAGATGCAACTGCAGGAAACCACCTGTTTCGAGAAGTACGTCACGTCAAGCGTGTCTCCGTCCCTCTCTTCCTTTGTCTCCTTCCTTGATCGATTGATCTCTAACTAGGTTTCCACTCAAAATTTTGGTAGAGTCTCTCTTTTGCAGCTCTTGGCTCCCCTCTTCATCTATCACATCATATTCTATTTACATCTTCAAGGCTCTAGGTTCGAAACTCGAGTTTTTCTATCAGCCTGATGCAGTGCACGACCTGCCACTATCTTGGTTGACTCTTTTTCCTTTCTGTCACGATCGTGGCCTGACTTGACGCTCTCTGTCACGATCGTGGCTCTTGGTGCACGATTGTAGCCTGACTGCTTCTGGTTCTTCCTCTTCTGTCACGATCGTGGCCTATGTGCACGATCGTGGCCTGTGCTTTTTAGGCCGAAAACTCTTTAACTCTTCCTGTTCTTCCCTGTTTATCCTGCAACACTAGCAAACACTTCAAGGTACCTCAAAAATATATAATTTAAGCTCAAAGATTCAAACTAACCCATAAAAACACTTAAACATAAAAACTAACCTAATTAAATTCTAAATGCATACTAAACACTTAAATTGACATTAAAATAATTATCAAATCTAGTCCGAAAATACCATACAAATTGTAACTATCAACATCCCCACACTTAAACGTTTGCTTGTCCTCAAGCAAATAAAACAACAACACATAACAAATATATAAAACACACGCAATGCAGTAATGAGGCAATGGCTTCGACTTCGTGAAATAAATTTAATCTCGAACACAATCATTCAATTATGTCAAATCATTAACATGAAAAATATGTGTCTAGGGGCTTTGAACTAAACATACAACTTAATCGAGACCTAAGTGTTAACTGATTTACCCTTTTCAATTATATACACACATTAATAATTTTTTGGTCTCTCGGACTTCGTAACTGTTCCTAGGTACATTTTTCATGAAAATCAAGCTTATTACAAGTCCGATAGGTTTTTATTTAAAACACATCTTATTTATTTATTTTTATTTTTTTGGGACCTAGTCTTTTACCTGGTGGCAAACATTTGTGATGAATGTCAATTCGGTTACTCGACTAAGTCAATCGTTTATAGTTTGGTTGAAATGTCATTATAGCTTTTTTACGTGAAGGCACACATTTGTGATGCGTGTCATTCCGGTTACTCAGCTACATCATGTTTTCAACTGGCTACTAGCTGTACTCATAACTCGAAGGTCAGCGGAATAGTGATTATTGAATTAAAATTTTTTTATTGCCTACCTTGTTGTTTTTAACTATTCGTTTCCATGAAAAAATTAATAATTGAGCTACTTAACCTAAAAGGCCTCAAATTATGAATGAATGCGACAATCTATAGGGATCTAAATTTTCACTAAGTCCTAATTAGACTGTATAATTCTTCAAAGGCTCCCTAATTTACTAATTTCGCAAGTTAATGACTTTCCATAACCTAATAGGCTATGTCCAAAATTTAAAACAATTCACTCAATCTAGGCCATTGACACATTGACACACTTTACATTATGCAACCTAATACTATCGTACAAAATTCTAAAATTCACATACAAATTAAAAAAAACACAGAATCCCTCCCGACACTTGAACAACACATTGTCCTCAATGTGAGAAGGAAGACACACAACACATACATACACAAAATGTGCAAACAAAAATTTAGAATAACAAGGAATAGAATAAATTAAAGAAAAATAAAAGTAAAAGTAAAATAAAAAATGACAAAAACTAAACACACAAAAGTTAAAAAAAAGTTGGAAAATTTTTTTTAATGGATTAGATTTGGATTCTAAGGAGATACTGGTTTGTGGTCCCCAGCTGGACCATTATTTCCAGAAGGCAGTTTCAATTAGTTATAGATAAGGAAACCGCTTCCTTATCTTTAAGAATTTCTCCTCTAAAATGTAGCTTACATCGATGCCCATTGACCTTAAAAGTTTCCTTATTATCATTCTCCAGTTGGAGAGCCCTATGATCAAAAACTTGAATTATTATAAATGGCCACTCCATCTAGACTTCAACTTTCCTAGGAACAGCCGCAACTGAGAATTATATATCAAAACAATGTCTCCCCTTTAAATTCCTTTTACTTAAGATGAGCTTCGTGCCATTTTTGACCCTTTCCTTGTAAAGTTTGGTGTTTTCGTAAGCATTAAGACGAAATTCTTCAAGCTCGTCTAGTTGTATAAGTCTCTTTTCTCCAAATTTTTTCCAATCAAAATTTAACATTCTAATTGCCCAGTATGCTCTATATTCTAATTCGACCGGCAAGTGATAGGCTTTCCCATAAACTAGTCTATACGGGGCTGTTCCAATGGGTGTTTTAAATGCTGTCCTACAGGCCCATAAAGCATCCTCTAATTTAGTTGCTCAATCTTTCCGAGAGTTATTAATTGTCTTCTCCAGGATTCGTTTTAACTCCCGATTAACAACTTCCACTTGGGCACTAGTTTGTGGATGGTAAGGTGTAGCCACTCGATGATGCATGTCGTATCTTTGTAGGAAAGCATCAAAAGATCTATTACAAAAATGTGCACCTCTATCATTTATTATTGTGTGTGGTACTCCAAACCGATTAAATAGCCATTTAATGAACTTTTGCACCACTTTCCCATCATTGGTTGGAGATGTTGTTGCCTCACCCCAATGCGAAACATAATCAACTCCTGCCATAATGTACATGTTTCCCATTGATGATGGTAATGGTCCTATGAAATCAATACCCCAGACATCAAAAACTTCTACCTTTTGAATATTGGATAACGACATTTCATCCCTGTTGGAGATGTTACCCACTCTTTGACAACGATCGTATTGTTTTACATAGGTTTGTGCATCCTTAAACAACTGTGGCCAATAGAATCCACTCTCCAGTATTCTGACTGTCATTTTGTTGATCCCATAATGCCCAACATACTGCCCTTTATGGCATTGCTTAAGGATATCTAACATTTCCTCTTCTGGGATGCAACGTCGTATTAATCCATCTGCATAATTTCTGTATGAGGTTAGCTTATTCCAGATGTATCAATTGTAGTCATATAAAATTTATTTTCTTTGTTGGTACGAGAGATCTGATGGGAGTTTACCACTGGCGATATAATTAGTGACATCTACAAACCATGGTGTAGTTAAGCTCTTAAGGAGCATCAAGATTTCATCGGGAAAATTTTTGTTAATAACCTTACTCGGCTTATATTCCCCTTCCTCAAGTTTGGATAAATGATCAGCGACCATATTTTTGGCTCCTTTTTTATCTCTCACCTCCAAATCAAATTCTTGTAGAAGTAACACCCATCGAATGAGTCTTGGTTTTGCATCTTTTTTATTCAAAAGGTATTTTAATACCGCATGGTTGGTGAATATAATTACATTTGAACCTAAAAGATACTGTCGGAACTTATCACAAGCATACACCACTGTAAGCAATTCTTTTTTTATAGTGGTGTAGATTAGTTGGGGTCCTGCAAGAGTTTTATTGGCATAATAGATTGCATGCAATTTTTTATCTTTGCTTTAACCCAGCACGTGACCTATAGCTTGGTCATTCGCAATGCACATAACTTCAAATAGAAGTGTCCAATCTAGTGGAGCTAAATTTGGTGCTGATACTAATGCCTCTTTTAAAATATTAAATGCATTTATACACTTATCATCGAATACGAAGGGCACATCCTTAATTAAGAGGTTAGTCAATGGTCGTGCAATTTGCAAAAAAATCCTTGATAAATCTTTAGTAGAATCCTGCATGACCTAAAAATCCTCACACTCCTTTTACATTGCTTGGGGCCGGAAGTTTTTCTATTACCTCTGTCTTTGCTCTTTTAACTTCTAATCCTCGATGAGAAATTTTGTGCCCAAGGATGATCTTTTCCTATACCATGAAATGACATTTCTCTTAATTTAACACTAAGTGTGAATCTTCACATCTTTGAAGGACTTTATTCAGATTGGTTAGACATGAATCAAAGGAATCTCCAAAAACTGAAAAGTTGTCCATGAACACCTCCATTATATCCTCTATCATATCAGCAAAGATTGAAATCATGCACCTTTGCAATGTTGCTGGGGTGTTGCAAAGTCCAAATGGCATTCATCTATATACGAAGGTTCCATAGGGAAAAGTGAATGCGATTTTCTCTTGATCATCAGGGTAGACAAAAATCTGATTATAGCGTAAATATCCGTCTAAAAAGCAATAAAATGAATGGCCAGCTACCCTTTATATCATTTGATTAATAAACGGGAGAGGGAAGTGATCTTTCTTAGTCACTGAGTTGAGCTTACGATAGTCTATACATAATCTCCACCTTGTGACTATTCTCGTGGAAATTACTTCTCCTTTTTCACTCTCTATCACCATTATTCCTCCTTTCTTAGGTACGCATTGCACTAGACTAACCCATTTTCTATTACAGATAAGGTAGATTATCCCTGCATCCAAGAGTTTTATGATCTCCTTCTTAACCACTTCCTTCATGTTAGGGTTTAATCTCTGTTGACAGTCACATATCGTTCTACACCCTTCTTCTAAGTTTATTCAGTGCATGCAAACATTCGGACTTATACCTCTAATGTCAGTAATTTTCCATCCAATGGCTTTCATCCTTTTCTTCACAATTTCTACCACCTGATGTTCTTATGTTTCATTTAATTGATTGGAGATTATTATAGGTAGATTTTGACCTTCACCAAGGTAGGTATACTTGAGGTGTGTGGGCAAGGGCTTAATCTCTAATATTGAAGGTTTCTCTGAAGACGGTGGTGTGGGTGCCTCAGTCCGAACTGTCCTGTCTTGGTGTTCTGAGACATCTACCTCTTCCATCTCATCATCTTCCACCACTTCAGGGATTTGGTGTTCATTGTCAGCTTCTGTTTTCAGTGCTTGTACTTCTAGTATGCAACTCTCAATCTGCTCTCGTCCAATTTGATCCATGGTCTCCACTTTTATGTATGTGCTACTTGTTGTTGGATTCTTCAAGGCTTTATTCATATTAAATTCAACCTGATCTTCACCTATTCGAAGTGTTAACTAACCTTCGTGAACATCAATTATAGCCCTTCCGGTGTTCATAAATGATCGCCCTAAGATTAGCTGGCAGTTTTATCCTTTTCAAAATCCAGAACCACAAAATCCACTGGAATGATGAACTTATTCACTCGCATCAACACATCTTCTGCTATTCCCAATGGCCTTTTAATGGACTGATCAGCCAACTGAATTAACATGGATGTAGGTTTGACCTTTCCAAAGCCCAACTTCTTGAATATTGACAGAGGTATAAGATTTTTACTAACTCCCAGATCATACAAACATTTCGTAAACTTCAACTCACCAACTACACAAGGTATTGTGAAACTTCCTGGATCTTTCAATTTTGAAGGCATTTGACTGGTGACTAGGAGCTGTAAGTACCAGTTAGGGTTATTGTTTGATTATTATCTCAATAACGCTTTTTTAATAGAATATCCTTTAAAAATTTTACATATTTAGGCTTATGTTCTAATGCTTCAACAAAAGAGCAATTTATTTAGTGCGTCCTCAGCTTCTCTACGAACCTTGCAAATTGTTCGTTCAACTTCTTCTTCTGTAGTTGCTGAGGGAAAGGAATCTTAGGTTGATATGGTGGAGGTGCAATGTAGGGAGGGTACTCACTCATGTCCATTTCCTTCTCCTTTTCTTGATTCTTCTCAACTGGCTAGTCCTACTCCTCTATTGTACTTGGGGGTGGTTCAATTTCCTTCCCACTTCGGAGTGTGATGGCCTTTAATTTCTCCCTTGGTTTTGTTCCTACAGCACTAGGAATGTTTTCATTATTCCGCATAGAAAAAACATTTTTCAGTTGACTTACTTGGATTCCTAAATTATGTATGGAAGATGCATGATTTTTAGTGACTTGTTCAAATTTATTTTCCAATTTCTTTTGCGCATTATCCAAAGTTCCAAGCTTATCAAGAATATTATCCAACTTAGCTTCCATTGAGCTGGTTTTGTCTTGTTGGAAGCTTGATTGTCCTTGGGGTTTGAACTGTCCTCCGTTGTTGTTGTTTGACCAGAAGAAGTTTGGGTGATTTTTCTACCCAGGGTTATAGGTGTTGGAATAGGGATTGCTAACCTCCTCCGTATCCAAATTGTGCTCCCATGTAATTTACTTGCTTCAAGTTATCGTCTCTCATCAGATAGCAGTCCACCGTATCATGATCCATTTAGTCATATAGCTCACATTTCAATTACGCAGCCTTCACTGGAACTGAGGATGATGCCTTTATATTATTGAGTTAACGTGTCAAATTATCAATCTTAGCTTGCATTTCTGTCATTCACTACAAGAAAATAGTGAATTAGGGACGAACAATACCGACAGAAATGGCAAATATTTCGTCGGTATCTAACATTACCGACGGAATAAACAGACGGCCAAAAACGTCAGGGATTCAGCCGTAGCTAAACTTACCGATAGAACGTTTGCTTACCGTCGGTAAATTTAACAACGGAATAAAAATAAACCGTCAGTACACGGATTCCCATTTAAGAGAAGTAGTTTCTGGTGAGTTTCCTGATGAACAATTGTTTCAGGTCAATACAATAAGAGCATGTCGTAACTTGTGGTTTACAAACCTGGTCAATTTTCTAACAGAACACGGATTTCCAGAGCATTATACGAGGGCACAACAACATAAATTGAAGAGTGAGGCTAAGTACTACATTTGGGATGACCCATATCTGTGGAAGATGTGCTCAGATCAAATCATAAGGCGATGTGTACCTGAGGAAAAGATTTCTTCCATCCTCCAATTTTGTCATTCGTTAGCTTATGGTGGCCACTTCGGACCACAAAGAACAGCAAGAAAGGTACTCGAATCTAGATTTTACTGGCCTGATTTATTTACAGATTCATATGCCTTTTGCAAAGCATGTGATAGATGCCAATTTATAGGTAATATTGGTCTCAGAAATGAGATGCCACAAAGACCTATCATAGTTTGTGAAAATTTTGATATTTGGGGCATTGATTTTATGGGACCTTTTTCCTCCTCTTTTGGTAATCAATATATTTTACTTGCTGTTGGTTATGTTTCAAAATGGATTGAGGCGAAAGCCACGCATACTAACAATGCTAAAGTGGTTGTTGATTTTATGAAAGTTAATATTTTTGTTAGGTTTGGCACCCCGATAGCTGAAAGCTATCATTAGTGATCGTGGAACCCATTTTTGCAACCAGGTTGTGGAAGCATTGTTCAAGAAGTATGGCGTCACTCATAAGGCATCAACTGCTTATCACCCACAAACAAATGGGCAAGCTGAGTTGTCTAATAGGGAGATCAAGAGCATCTTGGAGAAAACGGTGAACCCCTCGCGCAAGGATTGAAGTGCGCGCCT
The DNA here is from genome assembly GCA_027568935.1 of Erythroxylum urbanii. Classification (NCBI taxonomy): domain Eukaryota; kingdom Viridiplantae; phylum Streptophyta; class Magnoliopsida; order Malpighiales; family Erythroxylaceae; genus Erythroxylum; species Erythroxylum urbanii. Next base: position 1,265 of record JAOQML010140476.1, on the reverse strand, counting down.
TGAGGATGCATTGTGAGCATATCGAACCGCTTACAAGACACCATTAGACATGTCACCCTATCGACTAATCTATGGCAAGGCATGTCACTTGCTCATGGAAATAGAACATCGTGCATTTTAGGCAGTGAAAGTGTGCAACACAAGTTATGATATGGCAAGGCAGCAACGTAAGCTTCAACTCCAAGAGCTTGAGGAAATCTGCAACAATGCTTATGAGAATTCCATGATTTACAAAGCCAAAACCAAGGCATTTCATAACAAAAAGATTGCTGAAAAGAGGTTTAAAATCGGTCAAAAGGTACTTCTCTTTGACTCTACTCTTAAACTTTTTAGAGGTAAGTTGCTTTCTAAGTGGGTAGGTCCATTTGTTGTTGCAAAAGTCTATGATAATGGTGCCGTTGACATTCAAAGCATGGATACTTCAAAATTTTTTTAAATCAATGGACATAGATTGAAACCCTTCTATGAAGGATTTTAGCCACACTTATTGGAGGTACATTACGTAAGTAAACCCGACTACTACTAGGCGTGGCCCCGTCGAGCTAAAGATGTTAAACAAAGGCGCTACTTGGGAGGCAACCTAAGGAATTTTTAATTTTAAGCTTCGATTTTTATTTTTATTTTGTGTGTTATTTCATTTATTTTGTGATGATTTATTTCGATTTTTATTTCTGTGCTAAAAAAAATAATTTAAAAAAAGTTTGCTTCAAGTTTACCCGTTGTTTTGTAGTGTTTATATAAGCTACAGGCAGGTGTTTTGGGGTGCCCAGATGGGGTTCTAATTTTGTTACATAGTGAAAAGTTCAAGTGTGGGGTACAACATTATTTAAGTCAAAGAGGGACATCTATGGCATTTTTGTAAATAAGGGCAAAAACCTAACAAATTGCTGGTACCTTTTGACCTATTGCTTCTTTAATATTCCCACCTACCCACTCTCCTTTTCACCGACATTCTCTCCACCCCACCTCCCACTTTTTCGGCCTCCTTCTCTTCAACAACCATACGTATGGCACGCACAAAGAGTCAAGCTTCTAGAAGTCGTTCCCATGCCCCCATGACCAACCTAGCCGAACATACGCCTTCCTCCACCACTACTGCACCTTCCTCTACCCCAGTTGGCTTCCCTTCTTCGTTTCCAGCCGCTCCTCGCCGTTCTCCACGGCTTCGTCGCTCTGACCCGCAAATCTCTGAAAATTCTGCAACACCCCAGTACCCACACCCACGGTGGACTCAGAGTGTAACATACCGCTTCCAGAGAACGGGT
>JAOQML010140436.1:0-15668 GCA_027568935.1 Erythroxylum urbanii | reverse complement strand
ACGGAACACAATGTGCTCCGTCGGGAAAATAGGTTTTCTGCTGACAGTTACCGACGGTGAAATGTTACCGTCGGTATCGCCTGAAACCTTTGCCGACGGAATGACACCGTACCGTCGGTAAAATTATAAAATTATGTTATATACCGACGGTAGACAATATTCCGTCGGTAGATTATTGTATATATTCCGACGGAAGCTTCGTACCGTCGGAAAGTTTATCCAGTCAACAAATCGCCGACGGAATATATACAGGCCGTCGGTATTTTTACCAACGGACAAGGTACCGTCGGTAAAGGGCGAAGCAATCAAATTGCGGGAACTATTCCCGCTTTTTTTACCGTCGCCGAGACATCTTCCGTCGCTATTGTCTGTCGCAGATTCTGGGTCGAATTTTCCCGTCAATATTGCCGACGGATTGGTTAGCGGTCGGTAAGTTGCGACGGATGTCTTCATTTCCGTCGGTAATTTGCGACGGAATTTCTGTCGTCGGTAATATTCCGACGCAAATTCTGAATTTTCTTGTAGTGTATGCCGTTGTTCTAATTGGTTTAGTTTGTATTGTATACTGTGTTGCTGTTTTTGTTGTAGAAGACTCAGGAGAGTACTTTATTTCTCCTAATCGTTGTTCTTTATTTCTCCTAATTAACTCGCCTTTGGTAAGGAATGTAATGCTATGTTTAGTTGGATGTAAGGTTTTTAATAGAATGGAATGATTTATAATGGAATTGATGTAATATTAAAAAATTGTTGTTTGGGAGGGATGAAAGAGTTCATAATATAATATAAGTCTTGTTTGGTTAACATGGATTCTTACTCGGGAAAGTAATCTGTTTCTTAAAATTTATATTATCACGTTTAGTTCATTTTTTTAAGTAGTTAGGAAAGTAAAAACTTTCTTAATTTAAGAAAAGTAATAGCACTTTACTTGGATTCTAAATCTCATATTGGTATTTAAATTACTTTCCTCAAAAATTTAATCTAAAAAATATACTAGTTAATTCAACTCTTCCTTCTCTCTTAACTCTACAACAACTCTTTTATAAAACCTTACCTCCTCTTCAACTATTCTTATTGTTCAGAAGATATTTTCATATTGAGATTGTCTAGTTAAAATAATGCATTATTTGTATTTTCATTTTTATTTTATTTATGTTCAGAAGATATTTGACATTTTTTTATTTTCATTTTGAGACTGTCTAGTTGAAATAATGCACTATTTGTATTTTTTTCAATGTTAGAAAAATTTTTGATATTTGATTTGAATTTTAAGATTTATCTTTGTACTCGGTTGAGATTTTTTTAGTATTCTTTAATATTGTATTTATGATATAACAGTATTATATGATTAGAATATTAGAAGTGAAAAAAATTAACATTTAATAGTATAACTTACATTACAAATTAACATTATTTAACGATTTCAATTTTTATTCGATTTGTAGGGATATAATTGGAAACACAAGTCAAAATTAAATTACATTCCATAAAATACTGTTACATACCAAACATTATAATAAGAATCTATTCAACTTTCCTATTAGAATTCTTATAAGTATCCAAATATGTGAATATCTTTACTTTCTATAGATTTATTTTTCGAAAAATCAAATTTCAAATTTACTTTACTTTCCTACCAACCAAACAGGGCCTAGGAGTAAGACACATTCTATATAATTCGTAGGATAAGAACGCAATTCCGATATGTCTTGTGTTGAAAGAAATATTTACAACCGAAGTATCAAATATAATACGATAGCCCTCTTTATCCAAAATTGATACAGAGATCAAGTTCCGTGTAAAGGACGATATATAAAATGTGTCTCGTAAAACTAATACAAACCCCGTATCGAGGTTCAAGCTTACATCTCCTACAAACAAAACATTCACCTCTTCATTGTTGTTGACCATCAGCTTCTCCTCTCCTTTAGTGGGCCTTCTCCTGGATGTGGACCTCTACATTGTGGAAGCAACATGATTAAAAGCTCCACTATCTAACCACTAAAAACTTGATGTGGTTATAGCTATATTGAATTTATGAATCATATAGGCCGAGGAGTTACTTGACAGTTTAACCTTCTACAGCTTGTACTTCGGGCAATTGACCTTTCTATTCCTCTTCTTCTTACAAAAGAAGCACCTCATACCCTTTATGTCATGTGGGCTCTTAGCAATGCTGGACTGTCCAGTCTAAATATGTGGAGAGGGTTTGGGTTTTTTACCCTTACCCTTAGGCCGTTGGGGTTTAGCCTTCCTCTTACCTTTGGCAGCTACAAATAGAGCTGTATGAGGAGAACTCTTAATCTTCTCCTCAGCTGCATCACACCAGGAAATCAAGGCATTGATGTCCCAAGTCTCATTTTGAGAGATGTAGGATGTAGCCAACATCTCAAACTCTCGAGGGAGAGTATTTAGTGCCTGATGCACTATGAGCGTGTCAGGAATGAGTACATCTAGTACCTTTAGCCTACTTTAAAGGTGAACTATCCTGATAATGTACTCTCTAATGCCTACTTCTCCTGTATACCTCATGGAGAACAGCTCTTTAATCAAGGTGCTCTGCTCCGCATGAGAAGATACCTTGTACCTTTGAAAAATGCTATCCATAAACCCCTTTTTCTATAACCGTATTTGGTAATCCATTAAGCAAATGATCTAGGATCAATCTCTTGATGGTCAAGTAACATCTCTTGTTTGACCGCTCCTAGATTGCCATTGATGCTTTATGAGCTTCTGAGCTGATATCAGTAAGTGGAGAAGGCCTCTCGATATGCATTGTCATGTAGACATCAGCCATCTCCAGGGTAAACTCAACATCTTTCATCCACTTCTTGAAATTGAAACCATTTAAGGTCTCAATCGTGACAGCATTGTTGTTTATAGAAAAGGTGACTGTAAAATAGAAAAGACAATGTAAAGATCAGTATAAATGCAGAATAATAGCGATACTTAAAGCATAAAGCAGTATCTATACTGAGAATCCGATTACACATTTTATGAAAATACCTTTAGGCTGAATAAATAATATATGCAATTAGACCCCCACAAAAAAGTGATCGGAGTACAAACCATCAACTTTCATGGCACTACCACCTTTGGGTAAATAGATCATTGCACTACCACCTTTGGGAGAATAGATCATTTAAATAATAACTTTCCTCTATCTAATGCCTTTATGAACATCTCACCCTATGTAAGGCCAACATATTTGGGTAAAATAACCAAATATAAGGCCAGAGACATCTCTTAACATGTTATCAGAACAATCAAAAACACTGACTTGAAAGGTCACTTTAGTGACTACATCTTCATTAGTATCCTAGAAAGTCTAAAAATACAAAGGATACATCTTTATGTCATCCTCACATTTTATATAGGCATAATGTATGTAAAAATCAGCTATAAATGCAAAAACCAAATGCACAGTCAAAGGCTAAAAGCTCAAATTGGGGTTTAACCTTTTGAGTTTGATCAACTTGGGACTTCAATTTGTAACTTGCTCATAGAAGGTCTAAAATTTCATGAATCTGCTCAATGTAAGACTTTTTTAGGCGAAAATTATGGTATGTTTTACACGCGCCGTTATATGCAGGTCAGTTAGTCTTTAACCATGACATGTTCCTTTTCTCATCTTCTTTCTTTGCAAGGTCATTGACATCAAAAGCTGCCCATGATTTCTTATTGCCTCTTGATTTTCTTTCCTTAAACTCATTTCTCTTTGTTGACTCTTCACATCCTGCGAGACAATTTAGGTCCAGCTTTAGATATACCACATGAGAAGTAGCAATCATGTTGTAAATAAGAGATTACCGTTCGTTATCAGAGAACAAAGAATGTAGTGTTTTGGTCTCACTGTTCGAAGCTTTTTGCTTAAGCACGTGAATTTCTTCTAGTAGATTCAGATGTTCGTGCCTCCCTAGAACCCTGAAAGATTGTTTTAGTAGGATTGTCTTTAACACTGGTTTGAGTAAGAATTGGCTCCTTAACAGTCTGACATAGCCCTACCCTATCCAATCTGCTTGCACCTTCAATTAAGCATTTGTCTTTGTTAGTTTCCATCCAATAAGGCTTTATCTTTGATGACATAGCAGCATGTAATGAAGAAGCAATGGATTCTGGGGTCCCATTGGTAATTCTCTAATGGAGAAAAGTTATTCTAGTGAAAATAACTTCAAAATCTTTCTCAGTTCGTTGCATATGTTCTATAAGTAGAGGCCTCAAGCTCTTTCCTTTTTCAACTGATAATCAAAGTTTTATCTAACAGGTGAATCTAAAACCTAAATTGTGCTAGAACTGATGAACTCAAGAACAGTTCAGCTCTAGGAGGTAGTGGACTTAGAACTCTAGAACCTGGACTTGAACAAAATGGATTTTTGTTATCTTTCCTTAGGGAAGAACTCAGAGACTCGTTTCCTTTGAATATGTCATCAAAGAATTCATCATTCTAGTAACGCCTTCTGGTCCCAACTTCATCACCAAATATTGGTTTCTAACTTATACCAAACCACTTACGGCGAATCGAAACTGTGTCATTCTCACCACCCAAGTTGCTTGAATCTGTAGCTTCGCTTAAACTGTTTCGCATTTCCTGTATCGAAGCTCATCTTAGTGGCCCTCCAAACACATCGTTGAAATCAATATTAGAGTCTCCATTTGGGCTCTTTAGAGAAGAGTTGTTATGGTTTGCAAATGATCTTTGAGGACCATAGCTTAAAAAAACGCTCTTTCTAGTTGAATACCTCTCCATTTCAAAGTTTTTGAAATTGATAAACGAGTTCAAATTAGACAAAGATGGTCGGAAGCTCCATGAGCTTCCATAGTCTATTGTTGAATTAGAATTCTCAGCAGGGTTCCAGTGCTGAGGAAAAGCTTACATGGAGCTTACAAGAGAGAAAGACGAAGTGGTGTAGAAACAAGGAAAGGGAAGATTTTGATTGGGAAAACACAACTAGTGGTGTTAAAGATTTGGATTACTGAGAATTGGAAGCCAAAGCCACGAGTGAGGTTCATCGTATGTGTGGATATCTAATAAGGAGAAGGAAAACTCCAAACTACAAAATGGATGATAATGCGTTGTGTAACACCTAAATATCCCCTAGAAGGATATGCGAATGTTACCTAAGATGGGACTTAAACATATCGAAACAATACAAAGCATTACCATAATTCAAACAACCAATTATTTCTTTTTCATGCATAGTCGACTTTAAACAAAATTTAACTAGAACACTGGATTTGTTTGATACATGCTTTAATTACAACACCATCCTGATTTAAAATTATTACAATATTTACAAACTTTTAACAAAATACATTATGTCCCATATTATTACATACAACCCAAACATACATTCCAAAAAAAAACACATTCTTTATGGCCACTACGGTTGTCTTTGTCCCAGTCTCAAGTCTTCTTATCAGAACCTACAAGGGGATAAAACCAACGTGCTAAGCATATAGCTTAGTGGGGAATAAACTAAACAGGATATAAGTTGATAACTGTTTCACATAGTCATCCAAACATTCACATATTCAAAATCACATCAGATAATAAACAGTATTTACTCATCCATTACCAAACCAAACCAAAATATCATAAATCTTAGAACAAAACAAAGCACATAACACAATACAGAACAAGTTATTCTGTTAATCCTTTATACAGAAGTGGGTCACGGGACTAATACAGGAGACACCATGATCGGTATCACAGAACAAGAGAGACTTATGTCTCAATAACAGAAGACACCAAAGTGTCAATAACAGGGGACACCGAAGTGTCAGTAACAGGGGACACCGAAGTGTCAGTAATAGGAGACACCTAAGTGTCAGAAACAGGAGACACCAAAGTGTTACAGGATCGAGCAGCTGTAGACCGTTCTAAGCATGTCTATTTACCCACGTCTAGGACTTATACTTTTAAAACAAAAAGGGCTCTTTTCAAAATTCTCATACAAGGAACATATCGCAACACATACCACTTTATTCCATTTTGTTCAACTTGACATTTTCATTAATTTTCAAACAAACCAACATGTCGTACAATTAAAAGTATGCGCAATAATGCATCAATAGAGATATTGAGTCCTCACAAATTGTGTATATTCACACAAATAGAGAGCACTTCCAATACAGTCTCAACTATTAAACTCCTCGGACAACTGATGGTCCAGAATTATCACAACATTATTGCAGTAATTACCAATTCACAACCATCCATATTCAATTTATAATACATAAGCCTTTGGAACTCATTCATTCATGATCATATCAAGCAATTCAACATTGTATACCATACATACTTTACATTATCATCTCAATTAATTATGCATAATTAAACTAACTATTACTCCGTTAACCTTATACAATGATCAATTGTACAAAATCACATTTTCTTCACCTTCCTAAACATTTCTCACAATTGTGGGATAAAGAGACCCGAGTCTCCAAACAGTTATTTTCATAGGACAGATTTTTGGATCAATTTTTGTATGGCCATTCTGACCTATAAATTGACGTTTTTAGACAATATGTTCTTCTAAACAAATGTTCCTCTATGTCTTAAGTTTCAAAAGAAAGAAAAATAAGTTTATTTGGTTCATTATTCCATAAGTTATGCTTAAAATATTACATACTGTGCATGTGCGAAATTTTGACCAGTGCAGGATTGTGCCTGTGCACTCAAACTTGTAAAACTCATATCTCTCAATTATGTTATCCAAATATTACAAAATTTATACCAATAGAAAGCTAAGAAGATAATATATAACTTTTATGAAGACAACTTTGTCTAATTAGGCTTAAATCAATACAGTTTATTTGATAAAACCAGGATATGATTTCTATCAGGTATAATGCTACAGCCCATGCCAGAACTCAATTTCATGCTAAATTTCGAAACCCTTAGTGACAGGAATAAAATTCGACTTCTTCATAAACGTTGTAGATAAATGTATTTAGTTTACTATGAATTTAAAATAATCCTATTTTGATGTCTACAGGTCAAGATATGGCTAATATACCGATACCTATTCAGTGGAACCATCCCTTCTAACAAGTATCCAGCAAGTATCAAGTTTTTAACCTCAATTCTTTCTTAGTTCAGTACACATATTATCCACTTCAAGCATCAACCAGTACATATTCTAGCCTAATATGAAGTTTAGTATTCCCTTACCTCTTTAACAAGCCAAACTAGTCTTCTAAGCAAACAAACACAATTCCAAATCAAGGTGACCAAGAAGACAGCAGCATAGAAGATCACGTTCTCTACTTCCTTGATGCAGCAAGAATTCTATGTGACGTTGAAGCAAAATTCAGAGTTAAGTGAGGGGGGAAGAGTTTCGGTGGTGGTGCTTCAATGAAAGCTACAAAAATTTCTAGCAAGACACCTAAGTAAGTTACTAGGTGTCCTAATTTTAGAGGAGCACATGTCACCAAAACATTTGTCACACTTATCCCCCCTTTTAAGCTGCCATAAGTCACACATCTATTAGGCCATGTGTTGTTTAATGAATGTTGCCATGCGTCATTAAATGATTAGGCCACATGTCATTCCAAGATTGGTCCACTTGTCACTTAATCAATGGTGTCAAATGTCAATACATTAGCTATGCCACATGTCAATAACTGATAGGCTTAATCATTATAATTTTCATGCACCAACCTAACTTGCCACTTGACAATTTTTCCTAGTCCAAATATATATTTAAATACCTAAATTCTATAATAGTATCGATTAATCCCAATTTACTAACTATAGTCCATCAATACCAAAATTTAAGTCATATACCTTTCACATTCAAATCATAGAACAATTTTAACTCCTATCTCACATACACTTTCATGATCATGCATCGTTTCAACTAGGGCATATTTTGGGGCCTTACACGTTATTCTTGTCGTGTAACTAAAATTTGAAAAGTAATCTCTCTTGGTGACCGTTAATTTAAGGATTTTTGTGATGCCTCATGATTTTTGGATCATTTACATACAATGTTTAGTAGGGTAACACCCTATTATTGCCATAGAATCAAATCTAAAGTCATGGCTTGTCTCTGTCAGACATGTTTTTGATTAATAAAAAAAATCTCGGTTAAATTTGAGTGATCTTTTCTCGTCCTCATATGGGGTGTACTCGCTTAAGTTCACATTGCGTGGAAGGTAGGTTTTCAACTCTAAAGACGACAACACAGCGGTTTCATCGTCGGTGACGTGGTGGGACGAGAAGTCAATGGGTTTCTCGAGTTTCTCTATTCCGAATGTGTCTTTGGTGGGGTTACATGGGATTGAGAAGGTGTTTGCCAAGCTCCGAACCAGTAAAAGAAGGTACAGAGAAAGAGAGTCAAAGCTAAGGGATATAGGTTAGTGGTTTTGAAGAAGAAGCGTGAGGTTATTTGAGGCTTTTGGGGTTTGGATGTGGAATGGTATTATGTGAAACCTGTCATGGATGTGCTAGTTATGAGAGTTGATCAATAAATACAATTCTAATCTCTTGTTTGCCTTCAGAAATATGAATATTTATTATGGTGCAGAGTAGAGTTGAAGACGAACAAGTTCTTAGTGCATAAAATAAAAAAGGTAAAAAAAATCTAACATTAGAATAGTTACAAAAAGAAGCCATTAAATGCTTAAACAAGAATGCTGTTAAGTGTGATTTGGGGGAGTGTTTGCTAATTAAGTAGCTATTTAATGGCAATGCACGATTTCTTTTATTGTTTCCATTAAAGAACTTGGTTGCAGAGAGGAACAGAGGACAAAAGCTTAGTGACAATCTTTTAAGCCTATGTTCAACAGTAAAACCTGACCTGCATATAACGACACATGTAAAACACGACCTAATTTTCATATAAAAAAGTCTTAAATTAAGTAGATTCGTGAAATTTTAGATCTTCTATGAGCAAGTTACAAGTTTAAGTTCTAAACTGATTAAACTCAAAAAGGTTAAGCCCTAATTTGAGCTTTTAGCCCACAATCCAATAATCACATACTAATACTGAAAACATCGTCTTTAAACTTTATTTGAGACTTTTATTTAAAAAATTCTCAATGAGAGTGACTATCGTACTTTCCTAAATACCAAACCTACCATACGAGACATAAAACTTTAAGTATCTCCCTTATGCAATTTGGAGCACAAAAATACACTCAAAATTAGCTTTAAAAAGCTTTAAAACCTTTTCTATAATCCAATTACTAACTTAAAAAATCCAGAAATTTTGAAAAATCACTTTAAAAATTCCCCTGACTCAAAAACTTACCCAAAAGGACCCGAGGTAACTTTATGAGAATTTTGAAATTTTTTATAATTTCTAGTGTTGACGTCAGCAGCACTGTCCGAATCTAGAGACATCCCCCAATATACATGCGTCGCTACATGTTCGAATCACTGCTGTCCACGTGTCGGGACAAATGGCAGGCCTGTGCGAAGCATGTGTCAGCCGTCTAGCGTCTGTCACCTGGTGGAGCCACGTGGGAGGACACGTTGCACACGCCAACCAAACCGCCTTATAGCGATTACTGTAGCATCGTCGGGAGCATGCGGTGCACGCACCTGACGGTGCAATCGTCCTCCGACGAGAATGGCGATTTTTGGTGATCTCGGGACATCTTTTTCACACTTTTTGGGCCCATTTTCGACCCGTTTTTCATAGCTAGCCTTATATAGACTACTTTTACGTAATCATATACGCAAAAAAACTGAAAAATGAATGAAAAGCTGAAGAAAACTATAATGGATGAAAACTGAAAGCCTTCGTTTTTGACAATCAGATCATGTAACCGCTCTGATACCACGTGTAACACATAACATAGACCTTATTACGTGTCCCAGATCGTTCATGAAAGGGTTAAAAATGAAGGAAATGTAGAATACCTGATTTCGATTCCATCTTGATTTCCGAAGCGATTTTCATGGCCAAAACGAGCTCCAATCTCCCGGGACCTTCACGAAAAACATTCATCAACACGTGGTTAACATCTTTCTACAGTTTTCTCAATACGTAAACGCTCTTAATGGATCAAATGATTCATATGCTTACGAATTATACGAGCAACTGCAGGAGATCTTAACCTTTATATATAGCTTTCATATTAGGCTTTCCCATCACAAGTTTAATATGAGTTCGGTCCAAACTAATCGGGATCTTTTTTTTTTTGGACTTCAACCCATTAATTTAGATCATTTATTGGGTCACTTTATTACCCTTATTTGAATCAAATTATATAACTTACTGATAAGTTAATGAAAAGCTGAAAAATACAGTTAATATTTGTCCAACATAATGAAAAAGGACAAAATTGTTCAACAAGAAGGATATTTGGATACGGACCTGCATGTTTATGAGTTATGGTGGTCGAAAAAAGCACGAATCCAGGAGTCAGGACCACTTCCAAGCCGAACCTAGATTTCCACGAGGCACAACGACAAACTTTTTAGTACTCATATCATCACACATGCAGGACAAATACAAATACGACGACTTGCTAATCTCTGGACCACATCTTTAACGAGAAAACCTGTCACAAGGGGTTGTATTATAAATATTAAAAATTTTCTTGGAAAGCTACGTTTGTGGAAACTACACCTGCATGCTCAGTTTGATGTCAGTGTTAAGAATCATACTAAAATAACACGCACGATACTAAAATAACACGCACGATTCTGTGACCATATCACATCCATATAGTAAATAGAACGATAGAATAACTATCTCATATCAATTTTATAATCTAAATATTAATATGAATATAGCCAATTCTTACACGGATATACTTTTCTTAAAATCGAGAGGAGTTAAAATATGATGAAGCAGGATACATCTGAAAGTGGATTTGATTATATTGAAGTCTCTACTTTACAGTTAATATTGTAACGTGGACCAAACCCAATTGCATAAGAGCTTGGAAGTAAAGGGTTTTCCGGTAGTAAAAGTCTGGTAACGAGAGGACATTTACTTTCGACATTTGTAAGTTGCATGGAAATAACTTTTAATGTACTCTTGAAAAAGATTATGCTCTTCACAGTCGGCGAAATGCCAGGAATTGGTGAAGGCCGGCCGGGGACTCATTTTGTGATAACTCAGGTCAAAAGTTCTATAGAAATGATTGTGTGTGTATGTTGGATGGTTTCAGTTAACATATAATCCTTGCTAACAACAACCTTTGAGATGTGAATCTCCATAAACAATCGGGAACCAAGTTCCCAAGAATCGTTTTAGTTAGGCTGAAAGAAACCTTACCTACTGTCATCCTTAATTTCTTGTCCACCCACTCCGTTTTCATTCATGAGGTTCAACAAGCTTTAAATGCTGGTTTAGAAAAAAGACCCCAGAAGTTATACTTGCCAAACATGCATTTGTATATTATAATGTTATACTTGCCAACCATGCATTTGTTTACATATTTTAGGAAGTAACTATAAATTTACCAACATTACAATTTTGGGTTAGACCAAAATGATGCCTTAAAAACGGTACTGGGTGGAGTGGTACCGACCCCAAGTACCGACTGGTACCGGGCGTTTTTGTCTAGTAAACGCCCGGTACCGGCCGGTGCTCACAATACCGGACAATACCGGGCTGATAACGTGAATCCTCAAAAATTGAGGACTTATCTGAAAAAAATTCGCTAATTGTTTGTGACTTTGTGTTGTGACTGTGAGGAATGAAATTGTAAAGGATTTGAAATTTGTGTTGGAGACGGTTTGAAGTTGGTAAATTGTTTGTGTTGGAGACGGATTTGAAGTTGGTAAATGGTAACAAAAATGTAAAATTTGTAGTTGGTTATTGGTTCGGTTGGATTATCCGATTATGGTTTTGGTAATGAAAACATGAAATTTATGGTTGGTATTGGTTTGGTTGGTTGATGTATTTGGTAATGAAAATGAGAGAGCCGAATGTTTGGTTGTTTGGTTCATGAAATTTCAAAGTCGTATACTGCAATGTATTGTGATTAATTGTTATGGTTTGTTAGTTGATTTAGTTCACATTGAATAATTGAAACAAACAAATTTTGTTAACTAAATTTGAAAATAAAAATAGAATTAAAAATAAAAGCAAAAAATTAGGGAGGTTCATTCATGCTTTGCTAAATGGCATCATATTCATAAGAAGATTTATTCATGCTATGCTGTAAGTGCAATTATATTAACATTACTTGAAGAAAAGATAATATTATTTGAAGAAAAGATAATTTGTCTAAACATACAGAAAAAAGAACCTAAATTGAAAGAGCTCAAATGGCATCATATTCATATAGAAGAAAGACAACAATTAGAAATTTAGAATTGACTACTTTAGATATATCTAAAGTTTGATTTATTAAATTTTAGATTAAATTAATTTTTTATTATTTGTTTAAGAAGTCATAATTAATTGCAGTGTTTAAGGTGTATACTAGTTTTTTAAATTTCAATTTAATTCTAATAATCTTATCCAAATTTACAGTGAAATATTTTATTATCGCTAATCTTCGTGATTCATCTTGATTATTGTAAGAAGACAATTAGTAGAAAAACTATGTGGTAATGTGTTTTGTAACAAGCATTTGAAAGAAGGAGGAATCACCTGATTGAAGAAGCATTTAGCTGGGGCTAAAGGAGATGTAGAGCCCTGTAAAAAAGTAAGCCATGATGTGAATTGGCAAATGAAAATATTGCTTAATGAATATCAACATAAGAGAGATAGAAGGGAAAGGTTAAATTTTGAAATTGGTAGTGGAAATTTATTTTCTAGTTTCCGTGGTGATTATAGAAATGTTGAAGGTGGTAGTGGTAGTGGTGGTAGTGGTGGTAATGGTACTGGTAGTGTTCCATCTCAAGCTCAAGAAAAAGTATCTGAACCTGATGTGAGAAAGAGAAGAAGACAGGTGGCTAGTTTCTTCGCACCACGAACAACTCCTGGAGCTCAACCTTCAATTTGTAGTGCAATGCAATCAAGAAATGCAGCTCACAATATCGATATGGTAGTAGCTAGATGGTGGTTTGATACATGCTTGTCATTTAATGCTTCTTAGTCTTATTATTATCAACCTATGATAGATGCAATAGCCTCTTATGGTCTGGGATACAAAGATCCTTCGATTGATGACTTAAGAGGTAAACTTTTGAGTTGTTTTGTTTCTGAAATTAGAAGTTATTTCGCTGAAAGAAGAGTGAATTGGGGTACTTATGAATGTTCAGTCATGTGTGATGGTTGGACAAATAAGAGACAAAATCCTATTATTAATTTTTTGGTTTATTCTACAAATGACTTTATGTTTTTGAAATCTATTGATGTATCTAGCTTTATTAGAAATACTGAAACTTTGGGATATTTGATGAAGTTGTGAATAAAGTAGGGCCAGAAAATATTGTTCAGTTTATTACTGACAATTAATGATTTCGCTTATAAAGCGGCAGAAAAAAGGTTGTAGAATATTTATAATTCTTTTTTTGGGACTCCTTGTGTTGCATATTGCATTGACCTATGCTAGAGAATATAGGGGACCTTAGGTATTTTTCTGTTATTGATGAGACTATACAGAAAGCTAAAAAGGTGACAAAGTTCGTTTATATTCATGCATGGATGTTGAATTTGATGAGAAAGGAATTTACCAATGGTAGAAATTTGTGTCGTCCTGTTTTGACAAGATTTGCAACAAATTTTTTATCACTTCAGTCTTTTGTTTTGCTGAAGAAAGAGTTAAGACAAATGTTTACAAGTGATAAGTGGATGATATCTCAGCATGCTAGGTCTAATGTTGGAGTGGAGGTTTGTAATATTATACTAGAAGATAGAGAAATTTGGTCTCAATGTCAATTTGTTGTCCGAGTTAGTGAGCCTTTGGTGAGAGTGCTTTGCTTAGCTAATAGTGAAGAAAAGCTAACAATGTGTTATATTTTTGATGTCATAGATAGAGCGACAGAAGCAATCAAGACCAATCTAAAACATAGGCCTTTTTTGTACATACCATATCTTTCAATCATTAATGAGAGAAGGGATAGACAACTTTCTTTTCCGTTGTTTGCAGCTGGGGCATTTTTGAATCCTTGTGATTATTTTAGACTGGATCTTAATAAGCAAGCTGAAGTTAATAGAGGAATGCTTTTAACTATTACAACAATAGTTAACATTGACGCGATGCAAGATCTCTTAAGCTTACAAATGAAGCTTTATAAGTTGTCTTATGGGGATTTTAAAATATCAATTGCTATTCGACAAAGAGGAAAACTTTCTCCAGGTATTAGTTATTTCTGTTTTTTATTTGTTGAAAATTAAGTATCACTTTATTTTTTGTATAACGCTACTTTTGTTATCTTATAACTTACAGTTTCTTAGTGGGATTAATTCGAAAATGGTGTTCCAGAATTGAAAAAGTTTGCAATTCGAATTTTAAGTCAATGTGTGAGTGCAACAGGCTGTAAATGAAACTGGAGCACATTTGAATTTTTCCACTCCAAAAAAAGGAATAGATTGGAGTATAAGAGGTTGAATGACTTGGCTTTTGTTTGATACAATTTAAAGCTTCAGGAAAGGTATGTTATTATCATTATTAATTTCGATATAATTTCTTATAATTTTCTAATTATTAAATTATATCTCTTTTTTGTGATTGTTAAAAATGTGAATTGTTGGGAATTGTTGGAATTGGAAATTGTTTGTGATTGTTGGAAATGTGAATTGCTGGGAATTGTTGAAATTGAAAATTGTTTTATGCATGTTTTGTGATTATTGGAAATGTGTATTGTTGGGAATTGGAAATTATTTTATGCATGTGTTTGTGATTGTTGGAAAAGTGAATTGTTGGGAATTGTTGGAATTAGAAATTATTTTATGCATGTGTTTGTGATTGTTGGAAATGTGAATTGTTAGGAATTGTTGGAATTAGAAATTATTTGTGATTGTTGGAAATGTGAATTGTTGGGAATTGTTGGAATTAGAAATTGCTTTATACATGTTTTTTAATTGTAAATGTGAATTGTTGGGAATTGTTGGAATTGGAAATTGTTTGTGATTGTTGGAAATGTGAATTATTGGGAATTGTTAGAATTGGAAATTGTTTGTGATTGTTGGAAATGTGAATTGTTGAGAATTATCGGAAAAGATATGTTATTATCATTATTATCATTACTATTTTCAATATAATTTCTTATAATTTTCTAATAATTAAATTTGATTGTTTACTAGGAGTCTTAATAGTACAAGTAGTTCAACTGATCCAATTTCCATTGATAACATCGATCTTTTGGCATATTGGGTTTATGAATAATCGAATTTGGTAGATGTCAATGACTTGAAAGATAATCTTGGATGGGAAAACATTGACATATCATTTGGTGCATTAAATTTGAATGATAATGATGATGAAGCTCCTCTCAATGATAAGATTTTGTATCAAATGATAACTGAGATCAGTGCAGGTATAGCGGGTATCCTCCCGTTGACGATTGAATTTCGTTCCAGATTATTTTTTCCTCTTATTTTAATTTTACTTATATTTGATGTTTATCAGTTTATGTTAAATTCTACATATGTGATATAATTGTAAATGTTTTTGTTTCCTCGTCACGATGAAATTATAATAGTTAAGGATATTTATTGTTCTTTTTATTGGATATTTTGATGTAATTATTATTTATTAAAATGATGAAATTGTATTATTGTAATATTTTAAATACTTTGTATTATTCT
>JAOQML010140423.1:0-15671 GCA_027568935.1 Erythroxylum urbanii | reverse complement strand
GTTAGAACAATAGGCTTTCTAGAGATTTGTTTAACAAGCTTTTAAGAGATTTGTTCACAATCCTTAGATAGGATGATGGTGCTCTTGTTGTTAATCATATTCATCCTAGAAAGGGAAGTGAAATGGTACAAAGAGCTTATAAGATAGTTCATTGAGTACATATCCATAGTAGAATAAGAGGATGTCATACAAAGGAGAGATTACTAGTTGTTTGCATCTTTTATAGAATTTAAAGTAGCTAGTTCTCACTGTATCCCTATTGAGAATTTTTTATAAAACCTGCATAACTATTGTAAATATGTAAGGGCCCAAAGGATCCCCTTGCCTTAGACCTCTTTTGCCTTGTAATGGCTTAGAAGTTACCCTATTAACTACTACACAATAGGAAACTAAAGAGACACATGTATAGATCCATGACATGAATCCCTTTGGGAAGCCCAATTTCTTTAAGGAATGTAATAGGAAGTCCCAATCTACTATATCGAAAGCCCTTCCTACTCCTTTGGAGTTATAGTGCGTAAAAAGGTCTTATGCTATGAGGTTGTTATCACTAATGGATCTGTTAGTAATAAAAGCATCTTGTGGAAGGCTTATGATATTAGGGAATACTGAAGCCTTTTTGCTATGATTTTTGAAATGATTTTGTGGAAGGTAAAGCAATATGATATAGGTTTGTAGTCTTTTAAAGAATTGAGATTGGGGATTTTAAGGACTAGGCATATGAGGGTTTTGTTACATTCTTTTAGGAGTTTCCCAGTGAAGAAAATTTCCTCAATAGCTTCATAAACATCTTTCATAATAAGAGGACAAGCTTTTTGAAAAAAAGGGTCATTGAAACCATCTATCCTAAGAGTTTTGTTAGGATAACTGCTTCATAAAGCTTTTTTAGTTTCCTCTATGGTGAGAGGCTTACACAGGTTTTCACCTAGATGAAGGAAGAAAGAGTTTTGAAGGAGGGAGTCTAGTTTTTTATAGCTTATTAGTCTCCACTTTAGAACCTAGGATTCTTCCATAATATCTTCCAGAGTAATCTAAGATATCCTCTGTGTAGAGGGGGACTCCTAATTCGCCTTGGATGGAGTGGCAACTATTTTTGTTCTTTTTTGACGGAAGGCTCCTATGGAAGTATTGAGTGTTTGAGTCACCTTCTTTCAGCCAAAGGACCCTAGATTCCTGTCTAAGAATTAAGTTTTAAGTATAAAGTGCATTCATAAATCTGTCAAGGGCATCCTTCTTTTGTTCTTTAAATATGTTGCAACTAGGCATATAGTAAAGCTTATTCTGAATGCATTTAAATTCTCTTTTTGCAATTTGTATTTCTTCCTTGTAATCTATGGTAAGTTTTAAATTACCATAGCTTCTTTAATTCCACTTTTATGGCTAGCAACCTTTTATGTAATTGAAGGGATTTAAATTCCACTACTTGCTTCTAAAGGCCTTTCACTACGTCTTGAAATTCCTCCTTTTCTGAGAAGTAATTAAAGAATTTAAATGGAGAGGCCCTCTAAAAAATTTTGAATAATTATATGACTATGATCAAAGAATAGGCACTTATGGTAATTCCTTTTGCAATTTGGAAAAATTTAGATCTGGTCTTGGTTAGCTACACTCTTGTCTAGTTTTGTTTTTGATATTCCAGCCGCCCTCCTATTTGTTTATCCATTTGCATAGGAAATCACTAGAGCTTAGATTTGTCACTCTTATTGAAGCTAGGCTTGAACTTAATTCCTTACTTATTTAGGTATTTTACCTTGCTTCTTATAACTCAAAATGGTATACAGTATAGTTAAAGTCTCTTAGGAGTAACCATGGGCTTGATATCACTGAACTTAGCTTGTTAAGCTCCTTCCAAACAACCTCTCTCTAAAAATGGTGGTTGGATGCATATATGAAATTAATCCATGATAAGTGTGAATTGCATCATGTTTTAGGGTTCTAGAGAAGTTGAAAGGCATAGAAATACCAAAATTTATCTCAGATACAGTACAAATAGAATCC
This sequence comes from Erythroxylum urbanii, assembly GCA_027568935.1. Taxonomy (NCBI): domain Eukaryota; kingdom Viridiplantae; phylum Streptophyta; class Magnoliopsida; order Malpighiales; family Erythroxylaceae; genus Erythroxylum; species Erythroxylum urbanii. Next base: position 13,673 of record JAOQML010140423.1, on the reverse strand, counting down.
GATCATCCTTCATTTCTTTGTAATTTCTTTCATATTGATTCTATTTCTTTATTCTCTCCTATGTGATTTTATATAGATCATCTACTTATGATATGTAATTAATTATTAATTCAGTCGTTTAGTATGTGCTTAGGTTAAAAATGTGCTTATTTGTTAATTATTTGTGTTTAAGTGTTTTTATGGGGTAGTACAAGTCTTTGAGCTTAATTATTATATTTTTGAGGTATCTTGATGTGTTTGTTAGTATTTCAGGGTCAACATCAAATAACAGAAAAGTTTCGAAGACACTCAGGTCGAAACAATAGCCCACGATCATGGCACAATAGGCCACATTCGTGATAGAAGCACTAGAGTCAGCCCACGATCGTGGCCCATATGCCACAATCATAACAAAAGCCCAGGACACAGTCTATGATCGTGGCCTACTTGTCACGATTGTGACAGAAGGCTTAGATGTGGCCCATGATCATGGCTTGTAGGGCCACAGTCATAACCTGCGTCAGACAGACACGTAGACACTAGAAAACATCAAGTTTTGAGAGAGTTTTTGGACCTTTCAAACCCTGAAAAAACCTTAGGGCTGCTTAAAATGCAAAAGGTATTTAAAGAATAAGCTAAGAAGAGGAAGAAGCTTTACATTCAGCCACTCTTGGAAACCCTAAAGGGAGAGAAAAAGAAGAGAGAGAGAAGAAGAAGAGGAAAAAGAATTGGATCTCGACACCACTGCTCCCCAGATAAGGTGGTATCCCAATGCTGTTGCCTTCCCGATTGTTCCAAACTAAGTTCCATTTTCTCTTCATTTCCTTTTTCATTTAAATGAATAAGGAAATGATGGATTGTATGGAAATGGATTTCAGGTTGCTGATAATGTTCTGAACTCTCCTTCAGGATTTTACTTTAAGTTAATGTTGATTTAGTTATTTTTGTGTTTATTGGTTTGGGTGTTATGATTGATTAATGTAATTGCATGTTTTGGTAAAAAACTGAGAGAGTGAGCTAGATAAAAATGATTAGATCTGATTAACTAGAGTTAAGTGATCTAATTGACCACTTAATTAATCTAGTAAGTAATTTCATGGAGAGAAATCCCGTGCGAGACTCGATTGTTTATTAGAGAGCTTTAGAACTAATTAGAATTGTGGGTAATTTGTAAACTGAGAGATTGCAAGTTCCATAATTCGATTACAATTTAGGGTTTAATGGTTATAACTCGAGAGAGAGTAATCAACCTTACGACTTTCTAAGACCAACACCTCATAAACACGTAAATGGCTAAATTAGCATTAATGATAGGTAAAATCCCCTCTCTGATAACTTGATTAACTCTCTTGACGGATTATCATTGTGACTTATGTGACTGCTCAATTTAATTCTGTCTTGTTAAATTTTCCACTTTACAATTCTTGAATCAATTTCTAGCAATTACTTTCCATGTTCACTTATGTAGTTTTTATTTCTTTTTATTCTTTTCTTTGAGCCTTAGAACACCTAGGATTAGGCTAGTACCCTCCTCGTGGGATCGACCCCTTCAATACTACAAAGTATAACCCATGCACTTATGGATTATTGAGGGTTTTATAAATTGTAAAACTTGGTCAATAAGTTTTTGGTGCCATTGCCAGGGAGGTGATTAGTTTAGTTCCATAGTTTAAGGCGTTTAGTTAGTTTTTCTTTTTTTATTTTTTGTTCTTTCTTTCCATTTCTGAAATCGTGCTCTTACATGAACACAAGAGTCACGAGAAGTTTGAGTTGTGCAACTGAAACCATAGGTTTAGACATCACTTGACTATAACGATCCATTAAGAAAGCTCAGTGTGAAGAAGAAGAAGAAATCGCGTAAGCAACAATAGTCGAGGAATTTTAGCAGGATTTGGACTATGGAGTAAACCAAAGATCTCAACAATAGACCCTTATAGACTTCATGAGACCAGGGTTTAATGCGGCTAACCAAGGACTAGCTAGGCCACCCGTACAAGCAACATCATTTGAAATCAAACTAGCCCTCCTAAACATGCTTCAACAGAATGTGCAGTTTTATGGACATCCTAACGCACATATAGTGAACTTGTTTGAAATTTGTGATACCTTTCGGTACCATCAAATGACAAAAGATGTGGTTAAAATTAGGCTTTTCCTTTTTACCCTTAGAGATAGAGCGAATGATTGGTATCATTCCCTTAACCTAGCCAATGTCACAAAGTGGGATTAGTTTTCTAGAAAAGTATTTCCACTTGACTAAGACCACTAAGATCATCAAGGAAATTACTAACTTCCAAAAAAGTGATAGGGAATTGATCTATGATGCGTGGAAACAATACAAGAATTTGCAACAGAAATGCCAATACCATAACTTACTTAGGGAATTCTTATTGCAAACATTCTATAACGAAGTAATCCCATATAAGAGAGGCACCATCGACATAGCTTCGGAAGGATCATTAATGAAAAAGACAATTGATGAAGCAAAAAAGCTAATAAAGGAGATGGCGAGTAATAGTTGCCTGTGAACAAACCAACGGAGTAGATAAACCACTACTTTATGAGAACAAAAAGGAATTGTAGTTGTTGATCAAATGACCGAAATGCAAGCTAAAATTGATAACTTGGCTCAATAGATCAACAACATGAAGAATTCATCCTCAGCTCCGGTGAAAGCCATGTAACTCAAGTGTGAACTCTGTGGATAACTGGACTATAATACAGTGGACTGTTTCTTGATGAAGGAAAGTGATCAAGAGCAAGTGAATTATATGGGAGCTCAATATGGACGAGGAGGGGGAAACAACTCCTACTCCAACACTTACAACCTTGGGTGAAAGAATCACCCTAACTTCTCATGAAAAAACAATTTTGGAGGACAATTTAGACCTCAAAGACAACCAGGCTTCCAAAAAAACAAACAAAACTCAATGGAATCTAAGTTGGATAAGATTTTAGATAAAATTGGAGGCCTGGAGGATGCACATAAGAGGCTTGAAAGCAAATTCAAGCACATCACTAAGAACCACGCCTTTTTAATACACAATCTAGAGGTCCAAGTAGGTCAACTAATGGAGGCAATTTCTACTCAAAATGTAGGAATCCCTTCCAAGCAATACCGAGTCTAACCCAAAGGAACAAATCATGGCCATTACTCAAACCTAGGAAACAAAACTTGAACATACAAAGAAAGATGGAAACAAGTGAGAAGGCCAAGTAATTACGGAATTCCTTCCAAGTGAGCTCAAAATTAAGCTAATCAAGGAACCTTGACCTGAATTTTCATACCCTATTCTAGCTTAGTGGAAGTCAATTTCAAGTAGGGCGACAAGGAATTCTAAGGAGGTTAATCAAACAAGGTTGAGAACATAATAGAACATCTACAAACGAGGCTCACACTAAAGGAATCAGTCAATAATAAGGTTAAGGAGCACATAGCGGAAGAAAACCCTAATATAGCACAGAAAAAAGAGGAACCAGGGGATTTTTACTTTCCTTGCAGTATCAATGGAGTCAATATAAATAGGGCATTTGCGGATTTGGGAGCGAGTATCAATATGATGCCATATACCTTTAGTCAAAAGTTGGCGTTAAGAGATTTACAACGCACAAAGATGTTAGTAAAGACGGCAGACAGAATCGTTCATCAACTGAAGGGGATTATTAAGGATTTGCTATTACAAATTGATAAATTTACCTTCCTCACAAACTTCTATATATATGATATTAGAGAAGATATGGAAACCCCTATCACTCTTGAATGACCATTCTTGGCCATTGCTCTCCCCATAGTTGAGTTTGAAGGGAGTGAACTAACTCTGAGGGTCGGTAAGCATCAAATAACTTTCAAAGTGTGAAAAAAAGACAACAGTTCTCCTTTATCTCCAACTAATATCAAGGAAACTGAACCTCGAGGACAATGGGAAGATATTGAGGATCCTGGGAATGCATTCAGAAAGAAATGATTGCGAAGAAGAAGGTGAAGGAAGGATAATCACAATGAAGGTGGAATCCAGGGCATGGTAGCTCATGTGCAAATTGTAAGATCAATGACTGCATTACCATTGCACCATTCATTTAAACCACCGTGAGCAAAAGAAGAACGTTGAGCTATTGACATTAAAAGAAGTGTTATATGGGAGGCAACTTATGGAATGTTATTTCCTTTGTTTTTAAAAGGTTTGAATTTCGTAGTTAGGTTATTTCATTTCCAAATAAAATCAGGAAGGTATAGGACTTCAACATGAATTAAATGATCGATGAAGTAAGCAAAGAGAGGTGAGTAGAGAAGAATAAAAGAAGAAGAAATTTAAAAAAATTGGTCAATAAATTGCAGGTCACGATCGTGGCTTGCAGTAAGGTAAAAATAAGGACATGCAAATTTCATTTTCAATTTTCACCATTTTACACTCCAATCACCTACATATTCATTTCTATCTTCACTTTTCACTCACTTTCATTTTTTACTTTATCTCTCTAAGCTTTAAACCTCCAAACATTCTCACTTCTCTCTACCCAAATTTCAAATTTCCAAATTTCTCCCAACTTTTATTGACTCATAAGCTAGTTTGCCGCACATCAAGTAAATAGTAAGGCACGATCAATTAGCAGGGCGAAACTAAGTCTCGGGATGAGGGAAAAGGAACAAGGCAGCTGATTACGATGCACCTTTCCTGATCTTCTCAGATAAGGAAGGGACCTGCTTTCATTCTCTTCCAATAAGCAAATTATGGTTCCAAAGTACTTTCATTTTGAAACTTTAAATATATTAGAATTACGAGACAAGGTTGAAAGTTTAGCAGAGAGAATTCATTAGGGACAATTCATTCAATTTCAATTCCCAGTTTATGAAGAACTTACCTTAGAATTCTTTACATCCATTTAATTCGAATGTAACAAACTTAAGGAATTATGGTTTAGGTTGTGAGGACAACCTTATGGGCTAGATTATGAGACTTTGCATGAAATTTGTGGTTTCCCCAAGTCATCTGTGGTGGATTGGCATGATGATTTCCGTGTCAACCCTTACTAGACTGAACTAACTGCGTTAGAGTTTTTTGACGCTAAGAATGCACACAACAACATCATTAGGAGCTACAAACACTTGTTGGTGCATAAATTCATATGTCAAATTGTTTTTGACAAAGCGGAAATCAATAAGAGTTCGACAAAAGAACTTTTCATGTTATGGTGTATAGACCACAACATTCTAGTTTACACAACCACCCACATCTTTAACGCAATTATTGCTACTTGAAAGAAGAGGAGCAATAAATAAGGAATAGGTTACTTGGTCTCGACTGTAGCTAATTACTATGGAGTTGAGTGCCACGAATTCACAGTCTACCATCCTGAATTCAGAAACCATCATCATCTATGGTGAGCTGAAATCCTTTAATCCCATAATAGAAAACTTTGGTATATTAGTGCCAAGACACACATCAAGGCAGGACTAGTCAAGTGAGTTCAAGTGCTCAACTACAAAAAGAAGAGGATTTGACCAGCGAGGAATTAGAGGAAGAAGAAGAAACAAAAGAATTGGATTGGAAGAAAGTACTAGATACAATCTCCGCAAATACCAAGATAATTACAGATACACTTGTGGAGAAATCCAAAAGGATGAAGGAGATGGCCCGAACTCAATGATAGTGTGTTAGGTTACATTTTGTTAATAGTGTGAATGTGTCAATGACTTAGATGAATTGAAATTGATTTAATTTTGAGCATAGTCTACTAGGCTGTGAAGAATCATTAGCTCAAAAAATTAGTGAATTGGGATCTTTGGCTAAATATGTAGCTTAATTAGGATTTAGTGTTAGTTTTTCACTCTCTAAATTGTCACATTCATTCATAATTTGAGGCCTTTCAACTTAAGTAACTTTGCTAGTATCTTTATAGAAATAAGTAGCTAAAGCAATGAGATAGGCAAATAAAAAAAATCGTGTTTGTTAATTTTAACTAAATAACTGTTTCGCTGGCCTTCGAGTTTATTAATAGAGCTAGTAGTTAGTTGAGAACATGATGTAGCTAAGTAACCTGATTGACACACATCACAAATGTGTGCCTTTGCATAAAAAGGCTATAATGATGTTCTAACTAGGCAGCTTAATAAAAACATGACTTAATTGAGTAATCAGCTTGACATTCATCACCAATGTTTGCCTCCATGTAAAAAGACTAAGTCCATGTTCACAACAAATAAATAAAAAAAGTTTTCAAATAAAAACCTACCAAACTTGTAATAGCTTGACTTTTTATGAAAACGTATTTAGGAGTAGTTACAGAGTTTGAATGACCAAAGAATTATTAATATGTGTGTCCAATTGAAAAGGGTGAATAATTTAACATTTGAGTTTGGATTAATATGTATATTTAGGTCAAAGCCCTAAGATGTAGATTTTGCATGTTAATGATTTGAAATGACTCGAATGATTGTGTTTTTAATTAAATTTATTTCATGAAGTTGAAGCCATTGTCTCATTACTATATTGTGTGATGTGTGATTTTGTGTGTTTGTTGTTTTGTTTGCTTGAGATCAAGCAAACGTTTAAGTGTGGGGATGTTGATAAGTGTGAATTGCATTATGTGTTAGGGCTTAATTCGATATGTAATTAATTGTTAATTTAATCGTTTAGTATATGTTTAGGTTAGAATTGTGTTAGTTTGTTAATTATTTGTGTTTAAGCGTTTTTATGGGTTAGTACAAGTCTTTGAGCTTAACCATTATGTTTTTGAGGTGCCTTGATGTGTTTCCTAGTGTTTCAGGGTCAACATCGAAGAATGGAGAAGTTTCAGAGACACTCGGACCAAAATAACAGCCCACGATTACGGCACAATAGGCCATGATCGTGATAGAAGCATTGGAGTTAGCCCACGATTGTGACAGAAGCCCGGGACACAGCCCACAATCGTGGCCTGCTTGCCACGATCATGATAGAAGGTTTAGATATGGCCCACGATCGTGGCCTACAGGGACACGGTTGTGACCTGTGTCTAGCAGATTCGTAGACACTAAAAAACGTCAAGTTTTGAGGGAGTCTCTAGACCTTTTAGACCCCTAAAAAACCTAGGGTTACTTATAACACAAAAGTTATTTAAAGAATAAGACAAAGAAGAGGTAGAAGCTTTACATTCAACCACTCTTGGAAACCTTTAAGGGAGAGAAAAAGAAGAGAGAGAGAAGAAGAAGAGGAAGAAGATGTGGATCCCGATGCCACTGCTCCCTGGATCAAGTGGTATCTCGACGCCGTTGCCTTCTCAATTTGTCCAGCCTAAGTTCCATTTTCTCTTCATTTCCTTTTTCATTTGAATGTATAAAGTTGAGATGGATTATATGGAAATGGATTTCGGGTTGTTGATCTAAACTCTCCTTCGGGATTTTACTTTGAGTTAATGTTAATTTAGTTATTTTTGTGTTTATTAGTTTAGGTGTTGTGATTGATTAATGTATTTGTATGTTTCGATAACAAACTAAGAGGGTCAGTCGGATAAAAATGATTAGATCATATTGATTAGAGTTAAGAAATCTAACTGACCAATTAATCAATTTAGTCGGTAATTTCATAGAGAGAGATCTCATGTGAGACCCGATTGTTTATTAGAGAGCTTTAGAACTAATTAAAATTGTGGGTAATTTGTAAATTGAAAGATTACAAGTTCCATAATTTGATTAGGGTTTAATAGTTATAACTCGAGAGAGAGTAATCAACCCTACAACCGTTTAGAACTGACACCTCGTAAACACATAAATGGCTAAATTAGCATTAATGATAGGTAAAATCCCCTTGCTCATAACTTGATTAACTCTTTTGATGGATTTTCATTGTGACATGTGACTGCTCAGTTTAATTCTATCATGTTAAATTTTCCACTTTACATTTCAGCATTTACTTTCTGTGTTCACTTGTGTAGTTTTTATTTCTTTATATTCTTTTCTCTGAGCCTTAGATGACTTAGGATTAGGTTAGTACCCTCCTCATAGGACTGACCCTTCAATACTACAAAGTACGACCCGTGCACTTACAGATTATTAAGGGTTTTATAAATTGTAAAACTTGCTCAACAATCCACATTTTCCTTAACTCTCCGTTTTCAATGTGTAAATGAATTCCTTGAATAAATGTTTGCATTTGTAGGATTTTAGTTTGATCAGAGTCATAAGAAATGACTATCCTCCCTTTATGGTGATAGATATAGTTGTTAATTATGATCAGTTTTTGCAATAACTAGGAGCTTTTACATGCTTTACTACTTAGCTTAGTTTCAAGCAAACAAAAAATGAATAGTCTCACTCCATTAATAAATTCAACTATTAGAAGATGTTTTTTGTGTTATTTGTACCTCTAGTATTCTAAGCAGTTTTTGAAATATTAAGAGGGTTTGTTAGTTTTCTCTTGATTTTGCACCCAAATTTCCTCTTCTTTACTATTGTGAACTCCTCTTGCTTAGAGGTTGCTACAATAATATTTTGAACTATCTACTTCCCATTTGCTTTTAAGGTATAAGCAACATCAGTTGGCTCTGTTCCATTAATTTTAGAAGCTTGTGGTGGTTTAATTGCCACAGGAATTACTAGTACCTTCTCTATCTCATTGGCTTGTTCTTCTTAGTTAGGAGAGGAAACTTTAGGGTCAACTGTTTTTTGAGTTTGAGGGCTTACAGCATCAGAGAGCTTTGAATGATTTTCTGAAGCTTTAGTTACCTTTACGCTATATGCTTCCTGCTCAGTTTTGGAATCTATTTGGTTTTTGTAGTTAGCAGATTCCTTAATGGGCTCTTCATTAAACACCATAAGCTCCTTATAGTAACCTATCTTAAATCTCCTTCCTATTTATTTCCATTCTTTTCCCAAGGTTCTTAAAAAAGGGTGCCATTGGTAAGACACCATGATGGTGTCTTCTACTAGCTGGTCCTTCTTATAAACTTTTTACTTAGCTCACCCTCTCAGTTTATCGCCAAGTTATTAAGAACAGAATTTGAACCACAATTAAATCTAAAGAAAACACAATCAAATAAACTTTATTAATCTTAAGAACTTAAAAACCCAAAGGTGAGTGTAGATAGTAAATCACTCAACAACATTATTTCCAATGAATATCCTAATTTCATACATCCATAAAATCAAAATAAAAATAAGAAATACTGTCAGAGTGGATCTCAGAGGCAACGACTGTGGGAAGCCACTTGTTTCAGGAAGTACTTCGCATCAAACTTATCTTCGTGTCTCTCTTCCTTCGTCTCCTTCCTCAATCTCTTGATCTCTCTTTAGGTTTTTCTTGGAATTGACAGAATGATGCTCTCTTGCGTAACTCTCTAGGCTCTCCAAAGACTCCTGGTGGCTGTCACATCATGTTCTATTTATTCTATGAAAGCCTTAGGTTAAAGTTGCGGTCGAAACCGTCCATAAAATCTCACAAAAATTGATTTTTTCTGTCAGCTTAACACAGGGCATGATCGTGGCCCTGCCTACCATGATCGTAGCCTGCTATTTAACCTTTCTGTGATGATCGTGGCCCAATATGCACAATTATGGCCTAACTTGACACTCTCTGTCCCGATCTTGGCCTACCGTGTATGATCGTGGCCTATGGATTTAGGCCGAAACTCCTCGAATCTTCGTCGTTCTTCCCCGTTTACCTGGAAACACTAACAAACACATCACAACACCTCAAAATTATAACATTTAAGCTCAAAGACTTAATCTAACCCATAAAATACTAAAACACACAAACTAACATAATTACACCCTAAATGCACCCACACCACTCAAATTCACACTAAAAAAATAGCAATTTCATCCGTAAAACACATGTAATTACACAACTATTAAAGGCTTCCCAGAATAGGTGATCTCCTGACTTCGCTGCTCTCCCAAATCATCCAACCTAAGTTTCATTTCCTCCCCATTTACCTTTTTATTCATTTAATATGTAAGATTGAGATAGGTTATATGGATATGGATTTTCACTTGTTCATAATGTTCTAACTTTTCCTTTGGGATTTTGCTTAGCTTTAATGTTAATCTAGTTTATTTATGTTTACTTGAGTTGGGTGTTGTGATTGATTGATGTATGTGCATATTTTGGTAACAAACCGAGAGGGTGAACTAGATAAAAATGATTAGATTGGATTAACGAGAGTTAAATAATCTAATTGACCACTTAATCAATCTAGTCAGTAATTTCATAGAGAGAGATCCATTGCAAGACCTAATTGTTTATTAGTGCTATATCTAATGAAAATTATAGGTAATTTGTGAATTGAGAGATTGAAAGTCTATAATTCGATTAGGGTTTATAATTTAGGGAATGGTTATAACTTGAGAGAGAGTAATCAACCCTACGATCATCTAAAACCGATACCCCGTGAATACACAATTGACTAGGTTAACATTAATAATAAGAAAAATCCCCTCTTACATAACTCGATTATTTCTCTTGACAGATTTCCATTATTACATTGTTTTTTCGTTATTAGTTAGTTTGATTTAGTTTATCTTTCAGTTCAATATTCGAATTTGAGTCTTAAACAAAGAGCAACTTAAAGTAAGTGGTGCCTAAACACAATCTCTGTAAGACGATATCTGCTTTTTGCTATAAGTAATGACCCTTATACCTGTAGTTTTTAGCTTAAAACTCATAATTGATTTTGCAAATCAAAACTATTAATTCAATCATTCATACTGATATAGAGCATAACTTTAGTGAATATGGTATAACTCTTAACTCTAGTGATTCTCCACTTATCGAAGTTGTAAATATCACTAAAGTTTATCCTTTTACTACTAATAGTTATAGTTCTATGATTTTTGGCAATTGTGACCCTAAACCTTGTAATAATAATCCTTCTTTAGCCCTTGATCCTAGCTCTAGCAAAGGTAGATCAGTAGGAAGCCAAAAAATAAGAAGGGAAATTCCTCTCCTAATTATGAATATACTCTTTTGGAATGTAAGAGGGCCTAACAACTCTTTTAAACAATTTATTGTTAAAGATTACTAATAACCCACATTTTGTGGGATTGGTTGAAACCAAAATCAAGCATAATGTTTCCTAAAAAGGTCTTTGGTTTTCATATAAAAACTATAACATAATTAGCAACCATGATTTCCATTACAATGGAAGAATAGTTATATCTTTGGATCCTTCCTACTTTGAGCTTATAAACTAGAAATGCTATGACTAATAATTGCACTGTGAACTCCTGGATAAACTTGCTTTAAAACTTATCAATATCTTAGTGATTTATACCTTTAATCTTAAGTTTAAAGGAAAGTAATAATGGGAGGTTCTCAGGATATTAAGAGACACTAACTCTTGCCTGTGGATTATAGATGGAGACTTTAATTATATTATTACACCATATGAAGCCCAAAGAGTTTAGAGAAGCTACAATCCTAATCTTAAGGGACCATTGCAAATCACTAGAATATTGGAAATAAATGATCTGAATTATTTTGGCAGATTCTACACTAATGGATTCAATAAAAAAAATGGAGAAGTGTATGGTGAATTCAAAATGTTTATCCCAATATCATCTCAGTCATGCTTTCTTTGGTAGCAAACTCATTTCTGACCATTCCCTAATCCATGCTCAATGTCTCCCTTACGGTGGAAAAAGGAAATCTCCTTATAGATTTTTCAATTCACTCTTTAAGCACTCCTCTTTCAACTATATTCTGTCTGAGGGACTAAAGTTTGATGTTAATGGCTCTTAGGCTTATAAATGTGTTCATAAACTTAAGGCTATTATAAAGGGGCTAATTAAGTTGTAAAGGATGAATGTAGATCCAATGATTTAGAGGACATCATTCAGCACTCTAACCAATTGCCAAGTTATGCTAAATACTAAACCAATGGTCAATTGAACTAGGGAAATAATTTGAAGCTTCAGATTTTTATCATTCTTAGATAATGCAAAAATCAAGGATTAGTTGGTTAAAAGAGGGAGACAGGAATTCAAAATTCTTCTTCAGGAATATTCAAGCCGGAAGGAACTGTGGTAATATATATATATACATAAAAGGATGTAAATGGAAATTTAATATCTGCTCAAGATAGTTTGAAGGAAGTAGCTCCTAGACATTTCAAAAACCTATTAGGTACCCCTTTAGTTGCCTCCTATTTCTTGGAAGAGCTAAAAAATGATTTAGAGACTTCCTTCTCCACTGATTCTTTGAAATACTCTTAAGAGGGGTCACTGTTGAATCAAAACCACTTTGTTCTCTTTCCTACCTGACAAGGCACTTAGGCCTACTAGATATAATGACAGGTTCTTTAAAAGAACTAGAATCAAACAGGACAAATGGTGATTAATGTTGTCTCTAAATTCTTTAAACTAGGTCGAATCCTTATTGAATTGGACAAAACCTTCTTATATTTGGTTCTTAAGAGGCAAAAGGGCCATATTTAACCTAATGTTTACATCCTCTAACAAATTTAACCCTAATATTTTAAAGAGTACAAATTAAACCCTATCGTTTGATAAATATTAAAATTCAACCCTAAATTAACCAAAAAATTAATGGCGATGTGGCGTCATTAGTTTTTGGCCAAGTTAGAATTAAACCTTATCATTTGACAAATGTTAAAATTTAACCCTAAATTAACCCAAGAATTGATGGTGATGTGATGCTATTATTTTTTTACCAAATTAGCACTGATGTATCACATATTTATAATATTTTAATATCTACTATGTCCCATAATTTTTCTATATGATGGTCACTTCTATCTATACTGCTTCCAATTTCTTAATCTCTTCTGCTTCGTCCTCATAGCGGCCAACCTTTATCTATATACTGCTATTCAGAGGTGGAGTAAATAAACATTCTAAAGAATGATTTGTTCTTGTTTCTATTTTTCGCATTTGCTTTTGTGCTTGAAGAGAATGTAGTAGCTATTTTAGTTCGTTCATAAAGTCTATTGCACCTCCTATAATAGATGCTTGGTCAACCTTTTCGAGCATGAAAAAAAGAAAGTTAGCACCTTTTTCAAAGTTTATAAGAGACCATGTTGTTCATCGATTCATTCTCACCCTTACCATAAACTTGATCTCTATAAAGGACATTTGTGGTGTTACCGAAACTGGGCACTCTTTTGGATAGAGTATCATTTTTTATTTTCTTCCGATTGTCAATGAACACATTGTACACCAATGACTGGTTCTTCTTCTCTAGTGTCATCCACCTCCATATCATGGCTTGGAAGGCTAGTGTAGCATTATTTTCTATATACTTAGGGTGGTTTAGTAAGTCGATCTTAGGGCTTCTCTAGTTTTTTCATAGCTATAGTTATTGCTAATAAAACAATAATTAAGAAAAGTATACCTTGTGGTTTTTCAGGATGGTAAAAGGGTTTGGATCCAAGTTTTAGGTTTTATGAAATAGTAAAAAAAAGAACAAGTGAAGATATTCGATGGAAATTTGCAATACTATTAGATAAGAAAAGCACCCCTATGTAATACCCCATGACTCGGTAACTTTAGAGTTTTTAAATTTTTTCATGATATAATTACATTGAAGTAAATAAATGACTCTATATCATGAAAAATTAATAAAGGTGAGATAGCTAAAAATTTTTACGAGCCCGGGACACTGGTAGGCTCGGAAACGGTATAGAAAATACTCGACGATCATGATTTAATCTTAAGTTTTATATTTGATTTTTAATGAAGGGTCGAGATGATGATACGTGGA
>JAOQML010140401.1:0-15676 GCA_027568935.1 Erythroxylum urbanii | reverse complement strand
CTCATTACTTTAAAAAATAGGTAATTGAGAATAGTATTTTTGTCTATATATAAGCCCATTTGTATTTAATTAGTTAGTTTGATTTTTTTTTGAGATCTTACTACCTTCGACCTTCCCAGATCCGGCGTATCAGCAGGATTCTTCATCTGGGAAAATTCCATTCGCCTTACACTCACCATCTGGGAAAATTCCATTAGCATTATTAGCATTGTTAAATAAGTAGCAATCGTCATGACACTTACCAAGCTTTTTAACCTTGCCTTTTAAACCCAAGAAATGTTCATTGAAAGACCATCATCCTTATCTTTCACTTCTATTTTTTATCACTTACTCTAATATTCTTAATTTTCTCTCTTCTCCTTCTCACAACCATTTCACTCTCACCCTAGCCACATTGAGCCTTGTTATCATCTTTCAACACTAGCTACTCCAAGATCTTGTCCTTTTCATCTTGTTACTAAAAACCTAGCCTATCCTACTTGGAAGATTGATGATCATATATGCTTGGACCTAGGGTTAGGTGATGATTTGAAGAAGTTTTGAGTTAATCAATTATGTAGCATATTATTCTTCATGGGTTGTTTAAATATAAACATATGTGATGATAGTTTAAAGGTGAAATGATTTTGATAATGAAATTAAATATATGTGTAACATGAATAAGGAAATGAGTAGGTTTAGATCATATTTTTGAGTGTATGATGAGTAATAACTTATGAATTATTATATGGATGTTTTTGAGATAGAATGATCATGAAAATGGTGTTGATGATGAGTGCAGAAATTTAATAAACGATTGGATAAATATGTTTTGTTTTGGGTACATAAAAATATGGATTTATTGATTGTTATAGAGATGAACAAGAGTGAGTTTTGAAGCTAAAGAAAAGGATAATGTAGTGTCATGAAATGAGAAGACCAAGGATGATAGTTTAGGAATAAAGTGAAGGTGATAATGGAGTTGAATGTGTGTTGAAACATTGATGAATGTATACATGCATTGATGTTCTGTTTTGTATGATTGATGAACAATAATGTATGATCTATTTGATAGGTGTTTTTGAGTTAAAATGGAGTTGAAAATGATGAGCAATTAAGCTAGGAATGATGAACTATGCATAAGGTGTTGAATGTAGTAAGTAAAAAGTTAGAAATCTAGAAAATATAGATGAGAATGGCTAGGTAATTTTCGAATATAATAACCCACGATCATGGGAAATGAAGAAATGGATGGAAAGTTTCTGTTTGTATAACCCATAATCGTGGGAAGTCATCCACGATCGTTGGGATGACCTTTAACATGAATCCTTCTTCTTTTTTTGTGATGTTTGAAACAACAAATGCTAGGTACCTTCCTATGGTGAGTTTAGGCTTGAATGAGGCTTGAAATGAATCTAGTTTGACAATGGATTAAGTGATTAAATGTTTGATATCCATAGGGTGATAATTAAGGTTATAACTTAAGCATGGATGGTTGATATAAATTTATCAAAAATTTGGAAAATTTAGAGATGTTATATGAATGAAAGTGATCTTATGAATGCTAATGAGAATCAAAGGAGATGAATAATGTGTATTAAATAGAGATGAATAAGAATTTAGATATTATGTGATCTTATAATACTATAATAACATTGGTGAATGATTGATTAAGGAACATAGAATAATCATGTATAATTGAGGTGTAAACCTGAGTTCAAATTAGACATATCTAAGTGACAAAGGATGAATGATTAAGATTTGTAATTAAGCGTACATACCCGAAATAGTCAAATTGAGCATGCAATATACATAACAAATATACATAAGTGCATGATTGAATATGATCGCAAGGTTACACACGCTAATTTTTAATATTTATTAACCTTGGTAAATATCACATGTGCATGGGTCATTCGTGTAGTACCTAAGGTATCGATCCCACGAGGAGGGCTAAACTAGTTCTAAAATATAAGGTCATACTAAACTATAATAATTTAAAATAATTAACTAATGTAGAAAATAAACCAATCAAATAATTAATTTCAAGAATTGAATTGCAGAAATCAAAACATGATAACAAGTCACACAAACCAATCCTAAAACCAACCTAGAAACTATCAAGTGAGAGAAGGAGGGTTTTAATTTGAAATTAACAAAAACCTAATCAATTGTGCAATTATCGAATTAATGGGTCTAGACGGTCCTAGGGTGAATTACTCTCTCTCGAGTTATAATTTTTAACCCTAATTGATAATCCCTAATTATAATTACAGAATTGTGATCTCTCGATTCACAATTGACTCAAAGCCTAAATTAGTTCTAAATTGTCTAATAACCTACTAGGAACCTATGCTCGATCTCTCGTTACACAATTCTATAGATTTCATTCAATTCTTTACCTATCAAATCATCTAACTCTCATTAGCTCAATTTGACTATTTTTACTCGACTTACCCTCTCAGTTTGTTGCCAAGTTATTAAGAGCATAATTAAATCACAATTAAATAAATAAAAAACACAATCAATCAAACTTTATTAATCTCAAAAATCACAATCCCAAAGGTGAGCATAAATAATTCAAAAATAAGTCAAGAAATAATTGAAAAATACGTCAAGAATGGAATTGCGAAGGCAGTAATAGCGGGAAGCCACCTATTTCAGGAAATACATCGCGTCAAACTTCTTCTTCATGTTTCTCTTCCTTTGTCTCCTTCCTCAATCTCTTAATTTTTTTCTAGATTTTTCCAGAATTGGCTGATATGAAGGCTCTCCTTTCAGACTCTCCAAAGTTGTTGCATCTATTTCATAATGATGTTCTTATACTTTGGACGCTCTAAGTTCAAGTCAGGGTCAAAACGGTCTAAAAAATATTACAAGACTTAAGTTTTTTTTCTTTCCGATACAGGCGACAATCGTGACCTTACCTTCCACAATTGTGGCCAGCGCCTAATCCTTTCTATCACGATTGTAGCACATAGTGCACGATCGTGGCCTGGATCTAAACTCTCTGTCACGACTGTGCCCAAAGTGCATCGTGGCTTGGTTGCCGTGGCTTGTCCATCATTGTGACGATCGTTGCTTATTATGACGACTAGCCCACTTGGACTTCTAAATTATGTATAGATGAGGCATGATTCTTTGTTACTTGCTGGAATTTGCTCTCGAGCTTCCTATATGCTTCCTCCATGCCTCCTATCTTATCCAAAATTCTTTCTAACTTTAACTCCATCGAGCTTGCTTTATCTTGTGGAAAGCTCGATTGCCCCTGAGACCAGAACTATCCTTTATTGTTATTTAACCAGGAGAAGTTCGGGTGGTTCTTCCACCTGGGGTTGTAAGTGTTGGAGTAGGGATTGTTTCCCCTCCAAATTACGCCCGTATATAATTCACTTGCTCCTGATTATCCTCCCTTATCAACTAACTATCTATAGTGTCATGGTCTGTCTAACCACAAAGCTCACACTTCACTTATACAGCCTTATCTAGGCTAATGAAGATGCCTACATGTTGCTTAGTTGTCGCATCAAATTGTCGATCTTCGCTTGCATCTCTGTCATCTGATCAACCACGACAATTCCCTTTTTCTCTCGAAAAGTATTAGGCTAACTCGCTCGTCCATAAGCAGTTGTTGCTGGCCATCTCTTTTATCAACTCCTTCATCAACTATCTTCCACATCAAAGATCCTCCTGACGGTGCATCGATCTTGCCTCTAGTAAGTGGATTCACTCCATTATAGAAAGTCTACAAAAGGAACTCCTTCGGTAGGTTATGGTGTGGGCACTTCCTTTGTAGATCCTTGTATCTCTCCCACTCTTCACAAATTGACTCCCCGTCACCTTATTAGAAATTAGTTATTTCTTTTATTATCTTTATGGTCTTTGTTAGTAGGAAGTATTTGTCTAAAAGGGCACGCACAAGCTGCTCCTATGTCATGATGTTGGCGGAGCTCAGTGAATGATACCAAGCCTTCATTCTATCTTTAAGTGCAAAAGGGAACAGCCTAATCCTAACAGTGTCCTCCGACATCTGGTGATACTGAAATGTATCACAAATCTTGAGGAAGTTCATGATATGCATGCAGGTTAGGATCCTTATTTGCCAATCCGTAAAAGTGGACATTCTGCTGAAGCATGTTCAGGAGGGCTGGCTTAATCTCGAAAGAGGCCACTTGAATAGGCGGCCTAGTCACTCCTTGGTTCGATGGGTTGAACCCTATCCTTATAAAATCTATAAGGGTCCTCTGTTGTCGTCCTTGATAAGCTTCTTGATCCATATTTCTCTGAAATTCCTTGGCCAATTTTATTTTCCTAACTCTTCATCTTCCTCTCGCCTAGCTTTCCTAAGGGTTTGTTATAATAGTGTGATGTCTAAATCTAACATCTCCGCTACATGACTCGAACCTTTCATACTCTTATGTTCATACAAGAGCAAAAATTCCAAACAAAAGGAACGAAATCAAAAATTAAAACTAATATAATGCTTTAAACTATAGAACTAAATTGCCTCCCTGGCAACGACGTCAAAAACTTGATCACAAGGTTACACACGCTGAGTTTTAATATTTATTAACCTTGGTAAATTCTACAAGTTCACGGGTCGTTCACATAGTACCTAAGGTATCGATCCCATAAGGAGGGCTAAGCTAGCCCTAAAACTAAGGTTGTACTATACTACAATAATTCAAAATAAATAACTAATGCAAAAAATAAACCAATCAAATAATTAATTTCAAGAATTGAATTGCAGAAATCTAAACAAGATAACAAGTCACACAAACCAACCTAGAAACTATCAAGTGAGAGAAAGAGGGTTTTAATCTAAAATTAACAAAAACCTAATTAATTGAGAAATTATCAAATTAATGGGTTTAGATGATCCTAGGGTGAATTACACTCTCTTGAGTTATAATTCTTAACCCTAATTGATAATCCCTAATTTATATTATGGAATTGTGATCTCGCAATTCATAATTAACCTAAAACCTAAATTAGTTCTAAATTATCTAATAACCTACTAGGAACTTATGTTTAATCTCTCGTCACACGATTCTACCGATATGATTTAATTATTTACCTATTAAATCACCTAACTCTCGTTAGCCCAATTTGATTATTTTCTCTCGACTTACCCTCTCAGTCTATTGCCAAGTTATTAAGAGCAGAATTAAATCACAATTAAATCAATAAAAAACATTAAAATCAAACTTTATTAATCTTAAAAATCAAAATCCCAAAGGTGAGTATAAATAAAAACTCAACATTCAACACAACTTATTCTTAACAGCTATTTCAATTCTAAACATGAATAAAATTGAAATAATTAGAAAATAAGTCGGGAATGGAATTATGGAGGCAGTGACAGTGGGAAACTACCTATTCCGGGAAGTACGTCGCATCAAACTTCTTCTCCGTGTTTTGTTTCATTTGTCTCCTTCCTCAATCTCTCGATTTTTTTCTAGGTTTTTTTAGAATTGGATGGCGTGAAGGCTCTCCTTTCAGACTCTCCAAAAGTTGTTACATCTATCTCATAATAATGTATTTATACTTTAGACGCTCTAGGTTAAAGTCAAGGTCAAAATAGTCTAAAAAATATTGTCAAACTCGAGTTTTTGCTTCAGCTTGATGCAGGCCATGATCGTAGCCCTGCCTGCCACGATCGTGGCCAATACCTAAACCTCTCTATCACCATCATGGCACAGAGTGCACAATCGTGGCTTGGATCTAAGCTCTCTATCACAACTGTGCCCAAAGTGCACAATCGTGACCTGGCTGCTTTGGCTCGTCCTTCTCTATCACGATCGTGGCCTATTTTTTTGGCCTGAAACTCTTCACAACTTCTCTGTTCTTTTTCGTTTACCCTGAAACACTAACAAATAAATCGAGGTACCTCAAAAATATAACAATTAAGCTTAAAGACTCATACTAACCCATAAATACACTTAAACATATAAACTAACACAATCAAACCATGAATACACACTCAACACTCAAATTCATACTAAATACATAACAAATTAACTAAAACACAATGCAAATGGCAACTATTAGAATACTTATGTGATTGAGTAAATTGAGTAACGTGTAAATGTGTGTGTTGCATGATATAAAAGCACAGATAGAAAGACAGTAACCAGACATTGTGGGGATGTCAAGGCAATAGCTAACTGGACCGTACTATAAGTAACCTAAATGTTCTCACTAAGATTGCTTGTATCTATTTAAAATTTCAATTATTCAACTATTATTGAGGTGAATGTGTTAATTCCAGACTATCATAGTCCGAGGCGTTTGATGAATGAGATTTGCATTGGAAGTGCTCTTTGAATGTAAATTTGAAAGAAATAAGTGTTCTCAGCTAATATGTTGAATTATAGACTTATGTTTGATGAAAATAATGAAAAATGAATGTGTTTACTGAATGAATGTGATTGATTGAATATATATGATATGATGCATTTCATTACATGATATGCATGATCAAATAAAGGCAGTTATGACTAAAGCAGCCAGTGAAAAATAGCTTAAAGCTCAGAATCTGTATAAGAGCCACAGGCTTACTAGTAAAATGAGCCTGATATTCACAACAAATAAGGGACAGTTATCTATGAGCCCAATATCCACCCCTGATACGGGACAGTTAAAAGAGCACTCGATCACAACAATTAACAATAGAAGTGGAGTCTCATGGGAAATTGCATTTATAATTGATATGTGTGTTATTTAATTGATTGAAGTGAATTGTTTGATCTGTTCTGAAACTAAAATGTGAAAATTATATGCAATATTTGATTGTGTAAACTATCTGTGAATTGTAATGTGATTTGTTATATGATTGGTATAAGTGAGCACATCATTAATGGCTTGCTCGCTGAGTTTGCAAAACTCATCAAAATTGCAACATTGACTTTCAAGTACTAGAGAGGAGACTTAGTTACTAAGACGTTCTAGAAGAAGTCTAGTTCTTGCTTTTTGGACATCAAGAAATGGCTTAACGGTCGGTAAGCTGAGATTGTGGAGCTTAGATAGAGTTTTTATATAGTTCCTCATTCATATAGTATAATTTGTAAAATGAGCAGTAGACTCTGATAAGCTTTCGATATTGTATATTTATGGATTATCTTCAAAATGCTACAATGTAAATTGTTTTTTATCAATGGAATGAGTAATTGAGTTTTAGATATTATGTGATTCTTGTTTTAATTATGATGCCAATAAGTGAATGTGACTGCTCTAATGCATCGGTTCATGAGGTATGTGCCCGAATGTCCTCTAAATGTTTGGGTACGTACCTCGTGGAAAAGGGGTGTGACAGGTTTTGATATCAGAGCATGGTTTGGCATCCATGGGGATATATAGGAATATTAGACATGTTATATAGTGAGAAAATCATATAGTAATCTCTATTATTTTCTATTATAGGTTATCCGCTTTAGGTGATCAAGTTGGACAATCGGTTGACCGAGAGTCTGTAAGAGCCAGAAGAGAGTCCTTTGTAACTCAACCTGATCAAATACCTTCAAGAATTCCTGAGAGAAAAGAAAAGAGGTATGATAAACTAAGAAAGCGGGGGGCTATGGACTTCAACGGAAGTACAGACCCCACAGAGGCTGACGGATGGTTAGAGAGAACTGAGAGAATATTCAATCAGATAGACTACTCGACTATGCAGTCTCACTACTACAAGATCCAGTATACCAAAAATGGAAGACCGTTCTAGGCAGTACCACTAGACCTTGTGGTTTAAAGTGGGATGACTTCTTGAGAGTCTTCAAGGAGAATTATATGCCAAAGCTTTATCTGGAAAGAAAGATGAAAGAGTTTCTAGATCTAAAGCAAGGCAGTCACACATTGACTGAGTATGAGATAAGATTCAATGAGCTGATGGGATATTCTACTGCCTTAATTCCTACTGAGGAAGACAAGTGTAGAAGGTTTGAGGATTGGTTGAACATGGAGATAAGAATGAGGCTAATTATAACGAATCTGAGCAGTTTCACTGAGTTAAGAGCTGCCTCGATCTGAATAAAACAGTTGTGAAGAGATGGACAAGGAGGAAACAGGTAAGAGTCTAGAATGACGAGACATAGTGAATCTCAGGTTAATTCTAACAGAAGGTTCATAAAGTATCAGAATAGATCTTTTCGACCACTGACTAGATCGAGACAATCAGGGTTCAGACAGAAAGGTATTTTTGTACAGATTGGTAGTGGAAGAGGTACAACATCTGGGCAGATACCTAACTGTGAACATTATGGAAGGAAGCATAGTGGGGAATGCTGGCAGCTTACAAGAGCTTGCCTTCGATGTGGCTCCTTCGAGGATTAGATTAGAGACTGTCTAGTAGTTTTCGGGGCACAGTCTAGAATGAGAGGAGAAATATTAACAAAGACAACTATCCAGCAGAGCCGAGTTAATGGATCTACATAGAGACGCATAGGTAGAGGTAGAGTGAGTTCAGGGAGTCCTACTGTCAGGACTGAGGTGCGAAGCAACTAACTGCAATCTCAGGCCAGAGTCTATGCGATGGCCAAATAGGAGGTTTAAGACTCCCCAGATGTCGTTGCAGGTGCGTTGCATATCTTTAATTTTGAAGCTTTTGCAATGTTAGATGCAAGATCTATGTATTCTTCTATCGCACCACATCTAGCATCTAGACTGCATTATGATAGAAAAATATTAAAATATGGATTAAAGGTAAGTACACCAATAGGTAATACTACATTAATTGGTGAATTTATAAATGGTGTATAATTTGAGTTAATCAGGTAGAGTTGGAAATTGATCTGATTATATTATAGTTAAAGGAGATAGATATTATTTTTGGGTTGGATTGGCTCACTACTCATAGGGCTCTGATGAACTGCTATACTAAGGAGGTAATACTTAAATCTCCTACTCAGTTAAGAGCAATATTTCGAGGTGATAGTCAAGTAGTGCCAACCAGACTGATCTCATTCATAAATGCTTTGAGACTGATCCGAGGTAGATGTACGGCTTATTTGACCCACATAGTTGATATCCGCACTGAGCATATATCATAGGATATTCCTATTGTTAGGAAATTCCTGGATGTGTTTCCCACGGAGTTATCTGGTTTAACCTAAGATAGGGAGACAGAGTTTGTTATTGACCTAGTTCCAGGTATTACTCCCATATCTATTCATCCAAATAGGATGGCACTTATGGAGCTTAAAGAACTCAAGGCTCAGTTACAGGAGTTGTTGGATAAGGATTTCAACAGACTCAGTGTATCACCTTGGAGAGCTCCAGTCTTATTTGTGAAGAAGAAAGATAGAAATCTGAGATTGTGTATTGACTATAGGCAACTGAATCAGGTGATAGTAAAGAATAAATATTCGTTGCTGAGAATTGATGACTTACTTGATCAGTTACAGGGAGCTCAAGTATTCACTAAGCTAGACTTAAGATCAATGTACTCTCAGTTGAAGATAGCAGAGGCTAATGTGTCGAAGAGAGCATTTAAAACCATATATGGGCATTTCGAGTTTTTAGTGATGTTGTTTGGGTTGACTAATGCTTCAGCTGCATTTATGGCTTTGATGAGTAAGGTATTTTAACCCTACCTAGATTTTTTTGTGATTGTGTTCATTGATGACATCTTGGTGTATTCGAAGGGCAGAGAGGAACATGCTAAACATTTGAGATTACTCCTACAGATTTGAGGGAAAAGCAATTGTATGTCAAGTTCAGGAAGTGTGAATTTTGGCTTGATCAAGTAGTATTCTCGGGTCATTTAGTGATTGGATAGGGCATACAAGTTGATCCGAAGAAAGTAGAAGCAGTGATGAAGTGGGAAGCTTTTAGAAATGTGTCAGGGATCTGTAGTTTTGTAGGATTAGCTGGATATTACCGGAGATTTGTCGAGGAGTTTTCACTAACCTCAGCCCCTTTGACAAAGCTTCTGAGGAATAATGTGCCTTTCTGATGGAATGATGAATGTCAAAGAAGTTTTGAGGAGCTAAAGCATTGATTAACTACAGCATCGGTGTTAACTATCCTATCTAGAACTAGAGGTTATGTAGTGTATAGTGATGCTACACACCAAGGATTAGGGTGTGTTCTGATGCAACATGGCACAGTGATAGCATGTGCATCGAGACAGTTGAGGTCTCATGAGTTCAATTATCCAGTACATGATCTAGAGTTTGCTGCAGTAGTATTTGCCCTAAGGATATGGAGACATTATTAGTATGGAGAGACATTTCAGATATATACTGATCATAAGAGTTTAAGATATCTATTGATTCAAAACGAGTTGAATATAAGACAGAGAAGATGGATAGAACTACTTAAAGATTATGACTACATAATTGAGTATCATTTGGGAAGAGCTAATGTGGTAGCTAATGCATTGAGTAGAAAATCTAATAGGGGTATAGCTCAAATTCATACATCGAGGTTACCATGGCTAGTTTGATTGAGAGCATTGAATGTTGAGTTAAATTTAGAGCAAAATGAGGTATTGACAGGTACATTGAAGCTTAAATCAATGTTGCATGATAGAATTAGAGAAGTTCAAAATAAAAATTAGAAAATTGTGAGCCTTATTGGGAAATTGAAAGTGAACCCAAATTCTGAGTTTAAATTGAGAGATGAGACTCTGCAGTTGAGGCAAAGCCTGTGTGTACCCAATATTGAGGATCTGAGGAAAGAGATTTTGAAGGAAGCACATATAGTAGCTTATGTTATGCATCCCAGTACTACCAAGATGTATAACATACTAAAACAGCACCAGGGATGAAGAGACAAGTGGCTGACTATGTGGCTAACTATTTAACTTGCCAACAGATTAAAGTAGAGCATCGAGCTCCAGTTGCTAAGTTACAATCATTGCCTATTCTGGAGTAGAAATGGGAGTCAATCATTATGGACTTTATTACGAGATTACTAAGAACTCCGAGGCAACATGATTCCACATGGTTTATTATGGACCGATTAACTAAGTCAGCCCATTTCCTACCAATAAGAGAGACTAATACACTGGATCAGTTAGCCTGGTGGTATATGGATGAAGTAGTGAGATTACATGGAATCCTAGTGTCTATTATGTTGGACAGAGATCCCAAGTTTACTTTGAGATTTTAGAGGAGCTTATAGACAACTATAGGTACGGAGTTGAACTTCAATACTACATTTCATCCTCAAATAGACGGATAGAGTGAGAGGACAATTAAGACTGTTAAGGATATGCTCAGAGCTTATGCAATAAAGTTTCAAGGAGCATGGGATCAGTATATAGCTCTGATAAAGTTTGCTTATAATAACCATTATCATAGTAGCACCGTTATGGCACCGTATAAGGCATTATATGGCAAAAAGTGTCATCCATCTTTGTATTGGGATGAAGAGGGTCTAAAGATTGTAGAAGGCCTATAACTAATCCAAGATACTGTGAATAAGGTAAAACTGATCCGAAATAGAATTAAAGCAACTCAAGATAGATAAAAGAGTTATATGGATCAGCACTGAAGAGATATGGAATATCGAGTGGGAGATAAAGTTTTTTTTTAGAGTATCGTCTTGGCAAGGAGTGCTAAGGTTTGGCAAAAAGGGTAAGCTCAGCCCTAGATACATTATTCCATATGAGATTAACGAGAGAATTGAACCATTGGCATACAACTTAGCACTAACTACTAAAATGGCTTAGATTCACAATGTGTTTCATGTGAGTATGCTCAGGAGATATCGGTATAATCCGACGCATGTATTACTAGCTTATGAGGTTGAAGTTGTAAGTAATCTAAGTTATATTGAGGAACCAGTAAATATAATGGGATATTAGATGAAGCAATTGAGAAACCGAGTAATTCCATTGGTGAAAGTCCTTTGGAAGAATCACTTAAGTAAAGAAGGTACATGGGAAACGGAGGACTACTTGAGGAAACAATAACCCCTCCTATTTGATAAATCAGGTAAGAATTTCGAGGATGAAATTTCTTCAGGGGGAGAATTGTAATATCCTGTTTTTCCATAGTAAAGGTTAGAACCTTATAAAACTGTAAATGAGAAATAGCATTAAGAAATTAGGAAATGTATTTCATGCTTATGCATAACATTAGCATACACATGTGATTATTGATTTTTTGTACACATTACAAAGACTATACATGCATTCATTTGACAAATTCTGAGGTATAAATGGTTTTAAAGTGATTATGATATGAGTGGTGAATATTATGTCTTGAAATTTGATTTGCTGAGTATAATTATTAATTCGAAATTTTTGGTGAAAATTTAGAGATTTAGGAAATTATGTATATTTTTGGACTAAAAAAAAGCCAAGTGGTAAGACAATTGATTTATGGTAATAGAAATAACTGATGAATGGCAATAGAAATAATTGACACATGGCTTTAGGATTTATTGACAAATGATATAGAAAATTAGGAGAAAAATGGACTAGAGATTTAATAATTTTGAGTACAAAATTAGAAGACATTAGTATTGTTAGCATTGTTAATTAAGTAGTAAGTGTCATGACATAAGCTTTTCAATCTTGCTTGTTAAACCCACGAAATTTTCATTGAAAGACCATCATCCTGGTCTTTCACTTCAACTTTTTATCACTTGCTCCCATCTTCTTTATTTTCTCTCTTCTCCATCTCATGGCCATTTCACTCTCACCCTCACCACGTTGAGCCTTGTTATCATCTTTCAACACTAACTACTCCAAAATGTTGTCTTTTTCATCTTATTACTCAAAACCTAGCCTACCTTACTTGGAAGATTGATGATCAAATGTGCTTGGAACTAAAGTTAGGTGATGATTTGAAGAAGCTTTGGGTAAACCAAATAAGTAGCATATTGTTCTTCATAGTTTGTTAAATATAAACATATGTGATCATAGTTTAAAGGTGAAATGATATTGATAGTAGAATTAAATATATGTTGTAACATGGATGAGGAAATAAGTATGTTTATGTCATATTTTTTAATATATGATGAGTAATAACTTATGAATTGTTTTAGGGATGTTTTTGAGATAAAATAATCATGAAAATGTTATTGATGATGAGTGCAGAATTTGATAAATGAATGGATAAATATGTTTGTTTTGTATGTATAAAAATGTGGGTTTATTGGTTATTATAAAGATGAACTAGAGTGAGTTTTGAGGCTAAATAAAAGGCTAATGTAATGTCTTGAAATGAGAAGAACTAGGATGATTGTTTTGAAATAAAGTGAAGGTGATAATGGAGTTGAATGTGTACTAAAACATTGATGAATGTATGTATACATTGATGTTTTGTTTTTTATGATTGACGAAAAATAATGTATGATCTATTTGATGGGTGTTTTTTAGTTAAAATGGAGGTGAAAATGATGAGGAATTAAGCTAGAAATGATGAACTATGCATAAGGTGTTAAATGTACTAGGCAAAGAGTTAGAAATTTGGAAAATATGGATGAGAATGGCTGGAAAATTTTTTAATATGATAACCCACGATAGTGGGAATGCTTCCATGATCGTGGGAAATGAAGAAATGGGTGGAAAATTTCTGTTGGTATAACCAACGATCATGGATGGCATCATGGGAAGCCGTCCACAATTGTGGGAATGGCCTTTAACATAAATCCTTCTTCTTTTGTGTGATGTTTGAAACAACAAATGTTAGGTACCTTCCTATAATGCATTTAGGCTTGAATGAGGCTTGAAATGAACCTAGTTTGATGATTGATTAAGTGATTAAATGTTGATATGCTTAGGGTGATAATTAAGGTTATAACTTGAGCATGGATGATTGATATAACTATATCAAAAATTTGGAAAATTTAGAGAAGTTATAGGAATGAAAGTGATCTTATGAATGCTAATGAGACTCAAAGGAGATGAATAATGTGTATTAAGGATAGATGAATGAGAATTTAGATACTATGTGATCTTATAATACTAGAATAACATTGGTGAATGATTGATTAAGGAACTTAGAATAATCATGTATAATTGAGGTATAAACCTAAGTTCAAATTAGCATATCCAAGTGATAAAGGTTGAATGATTAAGATCCGTAATTAAGGATACATATCGAGAATAGTCAAATTGAGCATGCATCATACATAACATATATACATATATGTAGATTGAATACTTATGTGAAGCAAATTGAGTAGTGTAAATGTGTGTGTTGCATGATATAGAAGAGCAAATAGAAAGACAACAAGACGTCAAGGCAATAGCTAACTGAAGCGTATTGTGAGTAACCTAGATGTTCTCACTAAAATTGCTAATATCTGTTTAAAATTTCAATTATTGAACTATTATTGAGGTGATTGTGTTAATTCTGGACTTTGATAGTTCGAAGCCTTTGATGAATGAGATTTGCATTGGAAGTGCCATTGAATGTGAATTTGAAAGACATAAGTGTTCTCAACTAATATGTTGAATGCCAGACTTACGTTTGATGAAAAAAGTGAAAAGTGAATGTATTTACTGAATGAATGTGATTGATTGAATATATGTGAAATGATGCATTTCATTACATGATATGCATGATCAAATAAAGATAGTTGTGACCAAAGTAGCCAGGGAAAAAGAGCTTAAAGCTCATAATGTGTATCAAAGTCACAGGCTCACTAGTAAAATGAGTCTGGTATCCACAACAGATACGGGTCAATTATCAATGAGCCCGGTATCCACCCTCGATATAGGACAGTTAAAGGGCACTCAGTCACAACGATTAACAATGAAAGTGGAGTCTCATGAGAAATTGCATTTATAATTAATATGTGTGTTATATAATTGATTGAAGTGAATTGTTTGATCTGTTCTGAAACTGAAATGTGAAATTATATGCAAAATTTGATTATGTGAACTGTCTGTGAATTTTAATGAGATATGCCATAAGATTGGTATAAGTGGGCACATCGATGATGGATTGCTTGCTGAGTTCGCAAAACTCATCAAAATTGCAACGTTGACTTTCAAGTACGAGAAATGAGACTTAGTTACTAAGACATTCTAGAAGAAGTCTAGTTCTTACTTTTTGAACATCAAGATATGGATTAAAGGTCAGTCAGCTGAGACTGTGGGGCTTAGATAGAGTTTTTGTATAGTTCCTCATTCATGAACTATAATTTGTAAAAAGAGAAGCAGACTCTGATAAGCTTTCAATATTGTATATTTATGGATTATGTATGAAATGCTACTGTGTAAATTGTGTTTTATCAATGTAATGAAGAATTGAGTTTTAGATATTGTGTTATTTGTGTTTTAATTATGATGTCATATAAGTGAATGTGACTACTTTAACATGTCGTTTCATGAGGCATATGCCTAAATGTCCTCGAGATGCTCGGGTAGGTACCTCATGGAAATGGGGTGTTACATAGAGTCTATTAAGATTCAAAGCTTACCTTTTTGGATAAATTTCCATAACATTCCCCTCGAGTGTTAGACTACCCAAGGATTAAGCTCTTTAGCTAGCTACATCGGCAAGCCATTATGTATGGATGAACATACAGCTACAAAGAAGCGGATTGGATATGTTGGGCCCTGATTCCTTTTCTTACTAAATAAGCATGTGTTCAGTTTATTTTGAGGTTGAGTTTGATAAATTTGTTTTGGTTAGGATTTAATTAGAATGTCTATGGGTGGAAGAGTTTATTTCTTAGATTGATGGAATTAAAAGGAGAAATTAAGATTAAGTTAGAGAATTTTATGGTGTTAGTTAAA
>JAOQML010140392.1:0-15677 GCA_027568935.1 Erythroxylum urbanii | reverse complement strand
ACCCACCGAATGTGCCCAACGATCTGTTTTTGCCATTGAAGGTGCCTAGTGATCATATTAACGGGCTATTTTGCTAATCGAAGGTATGCCAACTAGCTGTTTTTCCCACTATAGGTGCTTGGAGCC
Organism: Erythroxylum urbanii; assembly: GCA_027568935.1. Taxonomy (NCBI): domain Eukaryota; kingdom Viridiplantae; phylum Streptophyta; class Magnoliopsida; order Malpighiales; family Erythroxylaceae; genus Erythroxylum; species Erythroxylum urbanii. Next base: position 15,551 of record JAOQML010140392.1, on the reverse strand, counting down.
TGTGCTAACGAGCTATTTTGCCTACCAAAGGTGCCTACCTACCTTGCCAATGAGCTGTTTTGCCCACAGAAGCTATGCCAACGGGCTGTTTTTTCCACTAAAGGTGCCAATTGGTTATTTTGCCCACCGAAAGTGCCCAATGTGCTATTTTGCCAACGAGCTATTTTGTCCATCGAAGGTGTCAAGTGACCGTGCCAACGGGCTGTTTTGCCAACCAAGGGTGTGCCAATTAGCTGTTTTTCCCCTGTAGGTGCTTGGTGACTTTGCTAAAGGGATGTTTTGCCCACCGAAGGTGCCTGGCAACCATGTTAACGGGTTGTTTTGCCTAAAGAAGCTTTGCCAACAGGCTGTTTTTCCCACAGAAGATGCCTAGCGACCATGCCAACTGGCTACTTTTCCCACCAAAGGTGCCTAGTGACTATGCCAATGAGCTGTTTTTCCTACCAAAACTGTATAGTGACCATGCCAACGGGCTATTTTGCCCACAAAAGTTGTGCCAACGAGATGTTTTTCCAATCGAAGGTGCATAGCGACCATAGCAGTAGGATGTTTTGCCCACCGAAGGTGCCCAACGAGCTATTTTTCCAACTGAAGGTGTCTAATGACTATGCCAACAGGCTGTTTTGCCCACAAAAGTTGTGTCAACTGGCTATTTTACCAAGCAAAGATGTCTGGCAATCGTGGAAATGGGCTATTTTGCCACAGAAGGTGCTCAACGAGCTATTTTTCCCACCGAAGGTGCGCAGTGATTGTGCCAACCGGCTGTTTTACCCATCAAAGTTGTGCCAAAGGGCTGTTTTTCCCACAGAAGACGCGTAGCGACGATAGCAACGAGCTATTTTGCCCACAGAAGCTATGCCATGAGTTGTTTTTCCAACCAAAGGTGCCTAACGACCATACCACCAGGTTATTTTGCCCATCGTAGGTGCCCAACAAGCTGTTTTTCCCACCGTAGGTGGCCAATGACCATGGCAATGGGCTATTTTGCCCGCAGAAGCTGCCCAACAAGTAGTTTTTCCCACTGAAGCTGCCTAGCGACAGTGTCAACGTGTTATTTTTCCCACATAAGCTATGTTAACGAGCTGTTTTTCCAAACAAAGGTACCTAGCGACTGTGTCAACGGGTTGTTTCACCCACCGAAGGTGCCCAACGAGGTCTTTTACCCACTGAAGGTGCCTAGCGACCATGCCAGTAGGTTGTTTTGCCTACCGAAGGTGCCTAGCGACCATGCCAATGGGCTATTGTGCCCATCGAAGGTGTCCATCCAACCGTACCAATGTGCTATTTTGCCTACATAAGCTATGCCAACAGGCTGTTTTGTCCACCAAAACTATGCCAACTGGCTATTTTTCTGATCGAAAGTGCCTAGCGACCATGCTAGCAGGCAATTTTGCCAACTGAAGCTGTGCCAACGGGCTATTTTTCCCACCGAAGGTGTTTAGCGACCATGTCAACGGGTTGTTTTGCACACAGAAGCTATGTTAACGAGCTATTTTTCAAAACAAAGGTGCCTAGCGACTATGTCAATGGGTTGTTTTGCCCACCAAAGGTGCTCAACGAGATCTTTTTCCCACCGAAGGTGCCTAGCGTTCGTGCCAACGGGCTGTTTGCAAACTGAAGCTGTGCAAACGGACAATTTTTCCCAACAAACGTGCCTAGCAACCATGCCAACGGTGCTCAAAGATCTATTTTCCCATTGAAGGTGCCTAGTGACCATGCTAACGGGCTATTTTTTCAATTGAAGGTGTGTCAACTGGTTGTTTTTCCCACTGTAGGTGCTTGCGACTGTGCTAACGGGCTGTTTTACCTAATGAAGGTGCCTGGCAATTGTGCCAACGGACTATTTTTCCCATCGAAGGTGCCCAATGAGCTGTTTTTCCCACTGAAGATGCCAAACAAGCTAATTTTTCCACCCAAGGTACCTAGCAACCGTGTCAACGGGCTATTTTTCTCGCCAAAAGTGCCTAAAGACTGTGCCAACGGGTTGTTTTGCCTATAGGTGCTGTGTCAACGGGTTGTTTTTCCCACCAAAGTGCCTAGCGACCGTGCCAACGGGCTGTTTTCCCTTCGAAGATGCTCAACGTGTTGTTTTTCCCACCGAGTGGGGCCTAGCCAATGTGCTGACTGGCTGTTTTGCCCACCAAAGCTTTGGCAAAGGGCTATTTTTCCCACCGAAGGTGCCTATTGATAGTGCCAACGGGCTATTTTCTCTACCAAAGTTACCTAGCGACCGTGCTAACGATCTGTTTTTCTCACTGAATGTCCCCAGTGATCGTGCGAATGGGTCGTTTTGCCCAGTGAAGGTGCCTAATGACCATGCCAACGGGCTATTTCACCCACTGAAGGTGCACGAATTGGCTGTTTTTCCCACCAGAGGTGCCAAGTGACCGTGCCAACGGGTCGTTTTTCCCATTGAAGGTGCCCTACGAGTTGTTTTTCCCACTGAAGGTGCCTAGTGACCTTGCCAACTGGCTGTTTTGCCCACAAAAATTGTGCCAATGAGCTATTTTACCCAGAAAAGATGCCTAGCAATCGTGCTAACGGGCCTTTTTGACACAGAAGGTGCCCAATGAGTTGTTTTCCTCACTGAAGGTGCCTCGTGACGGTGTCAACGAGCTGTTTTGCCCTCTGAAGGTGCTCAACTTGATTCTTTTCCTACTGATTATGCCCAGCAACTGTGCTGACGGGCCATTTTATCCACCAAAGCTATGCCAAAGGGCTATTTTTCCTACTGAAAGTGCCTGGCGATCGTGCCAACGGGCTATTTTGTCTACCAAAATTGCCTAGCGACTGTGCAAATGGGCTATTTCGCCCACTGAAGCTTTGCCAACGAGCAGTTTTTCCCACCGAAGGAGCCTAGCGGCTGTTGGAACGGGCGGTTTTGCCCATCGAAGGTGCCCAATGATTTGTTTTCCCACCGAAGGTGCCAAGCGACCGTACCAACGGTTTTATTTGCCATAGAAGGTGCTAGCGACAATTAGAACGGGCTGTTCTGCCCACGGAAGGAGCACCAAGTGGTTGTTTTTCCCACCGAAGATGCCCAACGAGCGCGCCAATGGGATGTTTTGCCCACCCAAGGTGCCTAGCGATCAAGCCAATAGGGCATTTTGCCTATCGAATATGTGCCAATAGGCTGTTTGTCCCACCGAAGGTGCCTAGTGACCATGCCAACAGGTTGTTTTGCCCACCGAAGGAGCCCAACTAGTAGTTTTTCCCGCCAAAGGTACCTAGCAACTATGTCAACTGGCTATTTTACCGACAGAAGCTGTGACAATGGGCTATTTTACCTAGCAAAGTTACCTAGCAACCGTGTCAATTGGCTATTTTGCTCACCGAAGCCATGCCAACGGGCAGCTTTTCCCATTGAAGATGCCTAGCCACCGTGCCAACGGGTTATTTTGTCCACAAAGGCTGTGCCAACAGACTATTTTTCCTACAAAAGCTACCTAACGATCATGGCAAAAGGTTGCTTTTCCCACCGAAGGTGCCCATTGAGTTGTTTTTCCCACCGAAGGTGCTTAGCGACCGTGCCAATAGGTTGCTTTACCAACTAAAGCTGTGCCAATGGTTTGTTTTTCCCATAGAAGTTGTGCAAACGGGATGTTTTTCCTAACAAAGATGTCTAGCAACCGTGTCAATGAGTTGTTTTACCCACCGAAGATGCCAAACGAGCTGTTTTTCCCACCAAAGGTTCCTAGCGACCATGCCAGCGGGCGATTTTGCCAACCGAAGTTGTGCCAACGGGCTGTTTTTCCCACCAAAGGTGCCCAGCGACCGTGCCAATGGGCTGTTTTGCCCACTGAACTTGCCCAACGAGGTCTTTTTCCCACTGAAGGTGCCTAGTGATCATGCCAAAGGGCTGTTTGCCAGCCGAAGCTGTTCCAACAGACTATTTTTCCCACTAAAGGTGTTTTTCCCACCGATGATGCCTAGCGACTGTGCCAATGGGCTATTTTAACCTTTGAAGATGCTCAACGTGCTATTTTTCCCACCGAAGGGGCTTAGCGACTGTGCCAAGGGGCTATTTTGCCCACCGAAGCTTTGCCAAAGGGCTATTTTCCTTCCAAAGATGCCTAATGACCATGCCAACGGGCTGTTTTACCCCCCAAAGGTGCCCAACGGGCTGTTTTGTCTTCCAAAGTTACCTAACGACCATACCATTGGGCTATTTTGCTCACCGAAGCTGTGCCAACAGGCTGTTTTTCCCACCAAAGGTGCCTAGGGACCATGCCAATGGGATGTTTTGCCCACCAAAGGTTCCCAACGAGCTATTTTTCCCACCGAGGGTGTGACTTCGCCAACAAGCTGTTTTGCCCATAGAAACTGTGCCAATGGCCTGTTTTACCCAGCAAAGGTGGCTAACGATCATGTCAATGGGCTATTTTACCACAAAAGGTGCCCAACAGCCACCAAAGATGCCTAACGACCATGCCAATTGGCTATTTTGCCCACCAAAGTTGTGTCAACGGGTAATTTTTCTCACAAAAAATGAGTAGCGACCGTGCCAAGGGGCTGTTTTACCCACAGAAGTTATGCCAACGGGCTGTTTGTCCATTAAAAGGTGCCTAGCGACCATGCTAGCTAGTTGTTTTGCCCACCAAAGGTGCCAGTGACCATGCCAATGGGTTGTTTTGTCCATAGAAGTTGTGCTAATGGGATGTTTTTCCTAACAAACGTGTCTAGCGACCGTTTCAACAAGCTGTTTTGCCCACCAAAGATGCCAAACGAGCTATTTTTCCCACTGAAGGTTCCTAGCGATCATGCCAGCGGGCGATTTTACTAACTGAAGCTGTGCCAATGGGCTATTTTTCCTACCAAAGGTGCCTAGCGACTGTGCCAATGGGCTGTTTTGCCCACAGAAGCTGTGTCAACGAGTTGTTTTTCCAACCAAAGGTGCCTAGCGACCATGTCAGCAGGTTGTTTTACCCACCGAAGGTGCTTATCGAGCTTTTTTTTCCATCGAAGGTGCCCAGTGACCATGCCAGTGGGCTGTTTTTCCCACAGAAGCTATGCCAACAAGCTATTTTTCCCAATGAAGGTGCCTGGAGATCGTGCCAACAGGTTGTTATGCCCACCGAAGTTGCCCAAGAAGGTCTTTTTCCCACTGAAGGTGCCTAGTGATCATGCCAACGGGCTCTTTGCCAACCAAAGCTGTGCCAACAAACTATTTTTCCCACTGAAAGTGCCTATCAACCGTGCCAACGGGATATTTTCCCATCGATGCTACCTAGCAATCGTGCCAATGGGCTGTTTTACCCTTCAAAGATGCTCAACGTGCTATTTTTCCTACTAAAGGGGCCTATCGACCATGCCAAAGGGCTATTTTGCCCACCGAAGCTTTGCCAATGGGCTGTTTTCTTTACCAAAGTTACTCAATGACCGTGCCCAAGATCTGTTTCTCCCACTGAAGGTCCCCAGAGACTATGCCAATGGGTTGTTTTACCCACCGAAGGTGCCTAACGACCCTGCTAGCAGGCTATTTTGCCCACCAAAGTTGCACTAATGGGCTATTTTTCCCACCAGAGGTGCCAAGTGATCGTGCCAATGGGCTTTTTTCCCGTTGAAGCTGCCCTACGAGCTATTTTTCCCGCTGAAGGTGCCTAGCGACCCTGCCAATGGGCTATTTTGCCCACAGAAGCTATGCTAATGGGCGGTTTTACCTAGCAAAGGTGCCTAGTAATCATGCCAACGGGCCTTTTTGCCACAGAAGGTGCCCAATGAGCTGTTTTTTCCACCGAAGGTGCCTCACGACTGTGTGAACGAGCTATTTTGCCCACCAAAGTCGCGCCAACAGGTTGTTTTTCCCAGCAAAGGTGCCTAGCGACATGCCAACGCGCTGTTTTGCCCTCCAAAGGTGCTCAACGTGATGCTTTTCCTACCGAATGTGCCCAGTAATTGTGCTGACGGGCTATTTTGTCCACCAAAGCTATGCCAAAGGGCTATTTTTCCTACTGAAGGCACTTCGCATTCATGGCAACGAGCTATTTTATCTGCCAAAGTTACCTAGCGACTGTGTAAACGGACTATTTTGCCCACCGAAGCTTTGCCAATGGGCTATTTTTCCCACCGAAGGTGCCTAGCGATAGTTGGAACAGGCTGTTTTGCCCACTGAAGGTGTCCAACGATCTTTTTTTCCCATTGAAGGTGCCAAGCGACTGTACCAACGGGCTTTTTTGCCATAGAAGGTGCCTAGCTACAGTTAGAACTGGCTGTTTTGCCCACTAAAGGTGCACCAAGGGGCTATTTTCCAACTGATGCTGCCCAACGATTGTGCCAATGAGATGTTTTACCCACTTAAGGTGCCTAACGATCGAGCCAACAGGTCGTTTTGCCCACCAAATGTGTGCCAATAAGCTATTTTCCCACCGAAGGTGCCTAACGACCGTGCCAACGGGCTGTTTTGCCCACTGAAGGAGCCCAACCAATAGTTTTTCCCATCGAAAGTACCTAGCGATCGTGCCAACTAGCTGTTTTGCCCATAGAAATTGCGCCAACGGGTTGTTTTACTTAGCAAAGTTGCCTAGCAAATGTGCCAACGGGCTGTTTTGTTTGCTGAAGCCGTGCCAATGGGCAATTTTTCCCACTAAAGATACTTAGCGACGGTGCCAACGAGTTGTTTTTTCCACAAAGGCTGTGCCAATGGACTATTTTTCCTGCAAAAGGTGCCTAACGATCGTGGAAAAGGGCTGTTTTGCTCACCGAATGTGCCCAACTAGTTGTTTTTCCCACCGAAGGTGCTTAGCGACTGTGCTAGCAGGCTATTTTACCCATTGAAGCTGTGCCAACGGGTTGTTTTTCCCACTGCAGGTGCTTGGTGACTGTGCTAAAGGGTTGTTTTGCCCGCCAAAGATGCCTAGCGACCTTATCAACCGACTATTTTGCCCACAGAAGCTGTGCCAAAGGGCTTTTTTCCCATCGAAGGTGCCCAACGACTATACCAATGGGTTGTTTTACCCACTGAAGGCACCCAATAGGCTATCTTAACCACCGAAGCTGTGCCAATAGGCTGTTTTTCCCACCGAAGGTGCCAAGAGACCATGGCAATGGGTTGTTTTGCCCAACAAAGGTGCCCAACGAGCTGTTTTTCCCTACGAAGGTGCCTAGCGACTGTGCCAATGGGCTGTTTTGCCCACAAAAGCTGTGCTAACGGGCTGTTGTACTCGACAAAGGTGCCTAACAATCATGCTAACGGGTTATTTTCCCACAGAAGGAGTCCAACGTGATGTTTTTCCCACCGTAGGTGCCTATCGACCTTCTCAACAGGCTATTTTGCCCATCCAAGTTGTGTCAGCAGGTTGTTCTTCCCACCGAAGATGCCTACTGATCGTGCCCAACAGGCTACTTTACCCATAAAAACTATGCCAACGTACTATTTTTCCTTCCAAAGGTGCCTAGTAACCATGCCAACGGGCTGTTTTACCCACCAAAGGTGCCCAACGGGTTGTTTTGTCTGCCAAAGTTGCCTAATGACTGTGCCAACGAGCTATTTTGGCCACCGAAGCTATGCCAACTGGTTGTTTTTCCCACCAAAGGTACCTAGCGACCGTGCCAATGGGATGTTTTACCCACCAAAGGTGCCCAGCGAGTTATTTTTCCCACCGAGGGTGTGACTGTGCCAACGAGATGTTTTGCCCACAGAAACTGTGCCAATAGCCTGTTTTACCCAGCAAAGGTGGCTAGCGATCGTGCCAATGGGCTATTTTACCACAGAAGGTGCCTAACGCCCACCAAAGATGACTAGCGACCATGCCAACTGGCTATTTTGCCCACCAAAGTTGTGTCAACGAGCTGTTTTTCTCATCAAAAATGCGTAGCGACCGTGCCAAGGGGCTGTTTTGCCTACAGAAGTTATGCCAACGGGCTGTTTGTCCAACAAAAGGTGCCTAGCGACCATGCTAGCTAGTTGTTTTGCACACTGAAGATGCCAGTGACCATACCAATGGGTTGTTTTGCCCATAGAAGCTGTGCCAATGGGTTGTTTTTCCTAACAAAGGTGTCTAATGACCATGCCAATAAGCTGTTTTGCCCACTGAAGATGCCAAATGAGCTGTTTTCCCACTGAAGGTTCCTAGCGACCATGTTAGCTTATGATTTTGCCAACCGAAGTTGTGCCAACGGGTTGTTTTTCCCACCAAAGGTGCCTAGTGACTATACCAACAGGTTGTTTTTCCCACATAAGCTGTGTCAACTAGTTGTTTTTCCAACCAAACGTGCCTAGCGACCATGTCAGCAGGTTGTTTTACCCATTGAAGCTGCTCATCGAGCTGTTTTTCCAATCGAAGGTGCCTAGTGACCATGCCAACTGGTTGTTTTGCCCATAGAAGCTATGCTAATGGGCTATTTTTCCCAATGAAGGTGCTTGGAGATCTTGCCAATGGGTTGTTTTGCCCACCAAAGTTGCCCAACGAAGTCTTTTCCCCATCGAAGGTGCCTAGGGATGCTATGCCAACAGACTATTTTTCCCATCGAAGGTGCCTAGCAATCGTGCCAACGGGCTATTTTTCCCATCGATGGTGCCTAGCGACCGTTGCAACACGCTGTTTTGCCCTTCGAAGATGCTCAACATGTTGTTTTTCACACAAAAGGGGCCTAGCAACCCTGTCGACAGGATATTTTACCCACCGAAGCTTTGCTAAAGGGCTATTTTCCTACCGAAGGCGACTAGCAATAGTGCCAACGGACTATTTTCTCTAACAAAGTTACCTAGCGACTGTGCCAACAATCTGTTTTTCCTACTGAAGGTCCCCAACGACCATGCCAACGGGCTGCTTTCTCTACCAAAGTTACCTAGCAATGCCAACGATCTTTTTTTCCCACTGAAGGTCCCCAGCAACCGTGCCAATGGGTTGTTTTGCCCACCGAAGGTGCCTAACGACCATGCCAACGGGCTATTTTGCCCACCGAAGGTGCACCAATGGGCTGTTTTTCCCACCAAAGTTGCCAAGTGACCGTGCCAACGAGTTCTTTTTCCCATTGAAGGTGCCATATGACCTGTTTTTCCCACTGAAGGTGCCTAGCGACCCTGCCAACGGGTTGTTTTACCCACAGAAGCTGTGCCAATGGGTTATTTTACCCAGCAAAGGTGCCTAGTAATTGTGCCAACGAGCTTGTTTGCTGAAGAAGGTGCCCAATGAGTTGTTTTTCCCACCAAAGGTGCCTCGCGATCGTGTCAATGAGCTGTTTTACCCACCGAAGTTGTGCCAATGGGTTATTTTTCCCACCAAAGGTGCCTCGCGACCATGCCAACGGGCTGTTTTGCCCTCTGAAGGTGCTCAATGTGATGCTTTTCCTACCAATTGTGCCCAGCAACTATGCCAATGGTCTATTTTGTCTACCAAAGCCGTGCCAAAGGGCTATTTTTCCCACCGAAGGCGCCTGGCTATCGTGCCAGCTGGCAATTTTGCCCACCAAAGGTGCCTAGCCACTGTACCAATAGGCTATTTTGCCTACAAAAGATGTGCCAACGGGCTGTTGCACCTAGCGAAGGTCCCTAGCGATCATGCCAACTAGCTATTTTGCCACAGAAGATGTCAAATGAGTAGTTTTTCCCAACGAAGGTGCCTAGTGTTAGTGTCGACAGGTTGTTTTGCCCAATGAAGCTTTGCTAAAGGGTTGTTTTTCCAATCTAGGATGCCTAGAGATCGTATAAACGACCTATTTTGCCTATAGAAGCTATGCCAATGGACTGTTTTTCCTACCAAAGATGTATAGCGACCGTGCCATCGGCCTATTTTGCCCATAGAATCTGTGCCAACGGGCTGTTTTGCCCATAGAATCTCTACCAATGAGCAATTTTTCCCACCAAAGGTGCCTAGTGACTGTGCCAATAGGATGTTGTGCCCACCAAAGGTGCCTAGCGACCATGCCAACAGGCTGTTGTGCCTATCGAAGGAGTCTAGCAACAGTGCCAATGTGTTATTTTGCCCATATAAGCTGTGTCAACGGGCTATTTTGTCCACAAAAGCTATGCCAACGGGATGTTTTACCCAATGAAGGTGCATGGCCACAGTGCCAGCGGGTTGTTTTGCCTACCGAAGGTGCCCAACGAGGTCCTTTTCGCATCAAAGGCATCTAGGGATCGTGCCAATGGGCTGTTTGTCAATTGAAGTTGTGCCAACGGATGATTTTTCCCACCGATGGTGCCTAGCAACTGTGCCAACGGGCTATTTTTCTCACCGATGGTGCCTAAGGACCATGCTAACGGGCTGTTTAGCCTATAAAAGCGGTGCCAACATGCTATTTTTCCTACCGAAGGTGCCTAGTGACCGTGCCAATGGGTTTTTTGACCACTAAAGATGCCCAATGAGTTGTTTTTCCCATCGAAGGTGCCTAGTGACTGAGCCAACGTGCTGTTTTGCCAACCAAAGATGTGCCAGCTGGCAATTTTGTCCATCGAATGTGCCTAGAGAAGTTGCCAACAGGCTATTTTGCTCACAAAAGCTGTGCCAATGGGTTGTTGCACCCAGCGAAGGTGCCTAGCGACTGTGCCAACTGGCTATTTTTGCCACAGAAGGTGTCCAATGAGCTACTTTTTACACCGAAGATGCCTAGTGTCAGTGCTAACGGGCTGTTTTTCCTACTGAATTTTTGGTAACGGGTTGTTTTTCCTACCAAGGATGCCTAAAGACCATGCAAACGGCCTATTTTTCCTATAAAAGCTATGCCAAAGGGCTATTTTTCCTACTAAAGATGCCTAGCGATCGTGCCAACGGCCTATTTTGCCCATAGAAGCTGTGCCAACGGGCTGTCTTGCCCATAAAAGCTCTACCAACGAGCTGTTTTTCCCACCAAAGGTCCTTAGTGACTGTGCCAATGGTCTGTTGTGGCCACCGAAGGTGTCTAGCAAATGTGCCAATGTGCTGTTTTGCCACATATGCCAATGGGTTGTTTTATCCACCAAAGCTATGCCAATGGGCTATTTTCCCACCAAAGGTGCCTAACGACCGTGCCAATGGGCAGTTTTGGCCATAGAAGCTGTGCTAAGGGCTGTTTTTCTTATCGAAGGCACCTGGCAACCATGCTAATGGACTATTTTGACCACTGAAGGTGCCCAAGGAACTGTTTTTCCCGTCAGAGGTGCCTAGCAACCATGCCAACGGGCTGTTTTGTCAACCAAAGTTGAGCCAACATGGCTATTTTTCCCACCAAAGGTGCCTGGTGACCGTGCTAACTCGTTATTTTCCCCACTGAAGCTACCCAACGAGTTGTTTTTCATATTGAAGGTGCCTAGCGACCTTGCCACCAGGTTGTTTTGCTCACCAAAGGTGCCCAACGGGCTATTTTTCCCACCAAAGATGCCTAACGACTGTGCCAATCGACTGTTTTGCCCACCATGGGTGCCTACTGATCGCGCCAAGGGGTTGTTTTGCTCATAGAAGCCGTTCCAATGGGCTATTTTCCCACCAAAGATGCCTAGCGATCGTGCCAATGGGCTGTTTTTCCCATCGAAGGTGCTAAACGAGTTGTTTTCCCACCAAAGGTGCCTAGCGACCATGCCAACGGGTTATTTTGCCAACCAAAGGTGCTCAACGATTCATTTTTCCACTGAAGGTGCCTAGTGACAGTGCTAACGAGCTGTTTTACCAATCGAAGGTGTGTCAACTGGCTGTTTTTCCCACCATAGGTGCTTGTGATCATGACAAAGGGTTATTTTGCCTAACGAAGGTGCTTAGCAACCATGCCAACGGGTTGCTTTGCCCACAGAAGCTATGCCAAAGGGCTGTTTTATCCTCTGATGGTGCCCAACGGGCTGTTTTGTCCACCGAAGGATGCCTAAAGACCGTGCAAATGACCTATTTTTCTTATAAAAGCTATACCAATGGGCTATTTTTCCCACCAAAGATGCCTAGCGACCATGCCAACGACCTATTTTGCCCATAGAAGCTGTGCCAACGTGCTGTTTTGCCCATAAAAGCTCTACCAACGAGTTGTTTTCCCACCAAAGGTCCCCAGTGACTATGTCAACAAGCTGTTGTACCCACCGAAGGTGCCTAGAGACCATGCCAATGGACTATTGTGCCCACCGAAGGTGTCTAGCAAATGTGCCAACATGTTGCTTTGCCCACATAAGCTGTGCCAACGGGCTATTTCGTCCACCAAAGCTATGCCAATAGGCTGCTTTCCCACTAAAGGTGCCTAACGACAGTGCCAACGAGTTGTTTTGCCCACCAAAGGTGTGCCAATGGACTGTTTTTCCATCGAAGGTGTCTAGTGATCATGTCAACGGGCTATTTTGCCACAGAAGGTGCCTAACGAGCTCTTTTTTCCACCAAAGGTCCCTAGGAATCGTGCCAACAGACTATTTTTCCCACCACAACCAGCTGTTCTTCCTACCGAAGATGCCTAGTGACTGTGCCAACTAGTTGTTTTGCCCACAAAAGCTGTGCCAGCGGGCTATTTTACCTAGCAAAGGTGCCTAGCGATCATTCCAACGGGCTATTTTGCCACAGAAGATGCCCAACGAGCTATTTTTTCCACCGAAGGTGCCTAGCAACCATCTCAACTGGCTATTTTACTCACCGAAGGTGCCCAGTGACTGTGGCAACGGGCTGTTTTGCCTAGAGGTGCTGTGCCAACGGGTTGTTTTTCCCACTAAAGGTGCCTAGCGAGCATGCCAACAGGTTATTTTGTCCTTCGAAGATGCTTAACGTGTTGTTTTTCCCACCGAAGGGGCCTAGCGACTGTACCGACTAGCTATTTTCCCCACTAAAGCTTTGCCAAAGTACTATTTTTTCCTACTGAAGGTGCCTAGCGATCGTGCCAACGATCTATTTTCTATATCAGAATTGCCTAGCGACCGTGCCAACGATCTATTTTTCCCACCAAAGGTGCCCAGCGACCGTGTCAATGGGTTGTTTTACCCCCGAAGGTGCCTAACAACCGTGCCACCGGGCTATTTTGCCCACCAAAAGTGTGTCAATGGGTTGTTTTTCCCACAGAAGGTGCCTAGTGATTGTGCCAAAGGGTTATGTTTCCCACTAAAGTTGCCCTATGAGCTATTTTTCCCACCGAAGGTGTCTAGCGACCCTACCAACGGGTTGTTTTGCCCACAAAAGTTGTGCCAATAGGGTGTTTTACCTAGCAATCATGCCAACGGGCTTTTTGCCACAGAAGGTGCCCAAAGAGTTGTTTTTCCCACCCAAAGAACTGTTTTGCCCACTGAAGATGTGCCAACGGGCTGTTTTACCTACAAGTGTTGTGCGAACGAGTTGTTTTGCCCTTCGAAGACGCTTAACGTGCTGTTTTTCCCAGTAAAGGGGCCTAGCAACTTTATCGACGGACTATTTTGCCCACCGAAGCTTTGCCAAAGGGCTATTTTTCCCACCAAAGGCACTAGCCATTGTGCCAACGGGCTGTTTTGTCTACTAAAGTTACCTAGCGACTATGCCAACAATCTGTTTTGCCCACCGAAGCTTTGCCAATGGGCTATTTTTCCTATCGAAGGTGTCTAGCGATTGTTAGAACGGGCGTTTTTAGCTACCAAAGGTGCCCAATGATATGTTTTTCCCACTAAAGGTGTGAAGCAACCATGTGAACGGGTTGTTTTGCCATAGAAGGTGCCTAGCGATAGTTAGAACGGGCTATTTTGTCCACTGATGGTGCGCCAATAGGCTGTTTTACCCGTCGAAGGTGCCCAGCCATCGTGCCAACGTGATCTTTTGCCCACCGAAGGTGCCTAACGATCGAGCCAACGGGCTGTTTTGCCTACTGAAGGTGTGCCAATGGGCTCCTTGTCCCATTGAAGGTGCTTAGCGACCGTGCCAACGGACTGTTTTGCCCACCGAAGGAGCCCAACGAGTAGTTTTTCCCACCGAAGGTACCTAGCGACCATACCAACTGACTGTTTTGTGCACAGAAGCTGTGCCAATGGATTGTTTTACCTAGCAAAGTTGCCTAGCAACTGTGACAACGGGTTGTTTTGCTCACCGAAGCTGTGCCAATGGGTTGTTTTTCCTTCAGAAGATGCCTAACGACCGTGTTACCGGGCTATTTTGCCTACAGAAGCTATGCCAACTGGCTATTTTTCCTGTAAAAGGTGCCTAGTGACTGTGGCAAAGGGTTGTTTTGCCCACCGAAGGTGCCCAACGAGTTGTTTTTCCCACCAAAGGTGCTTAGCGACCATGCCAGTAGGTTGTTTTGCCCACTGAAGTTGTGCCAACGGGCTGTTTTTCCCACTATAGGTGCTTGGTGACTGTAATAAAGGGCTGTTTTGACCACCGAAGATGCCTAGCGACCTTGCCAACGGCCTGTTTTGCCTACAAAAGCTGTGCTAAAGGGTTATTTTTCCCATCGAAGGTGCCCAACGACCATGCCAATGGGCTGTTTTGCCTACCGAAGGTGCCCAACAGGCTATTTTGCCTACCAAAGGTATGCCAATGGGTTGTTTTCCCACCAAAGGTGCCTAGCGACCATGCTAACAGGTTGTTTTTCCCATCAAAGGTGCCCAACGAGATGTTTTTCCCAACGAAGGTGCCTAGTGACTGTGCCTAGTGATAATGCCAACGGGCTATTTTGCCATAAAAGGAGCCCAACAAGCTATTTTTCCCACTAAAAGAGCCTATGGACCATGTCATCAGGTTGTTCTACCTATCGAAGCTATGCCAGGGGGCTGTTTTTCCCACTGAAGATGCCTACCAACCGTGCTAACGGGCTATTTTCCTATACAAACTTTACCAACGGGTTGTTTTTCCTACCAAAGGTGCCTAGCGACCGTGCCAACGGGCTGTTTCACCCACTGAAGCTGTGCCAACAAGCTGTTTTTCCCATCGAAGATGCCTAGCGACCGTGCCAACATGTTATTTTGCACATAAAAGCTGTACCAGCAGGTTGTTTTTCCCAACGAAGGTGCATAGTGACTATGCAAATGGGTTGTTTTGCCCTCCGAAGGTGCTCAATGTGCTGTTTTTCCCACCGAAGGTGCCTAGCAACTTTGCCAGCGGGCTATTTTGCCCACCAAAGCTATGCCAACGGGCTATTTTTCCCACCAAAGGTGTCTAGTAATCGTGCCAACTAGCTGTTTTGTCCACCAAAGCTATGCCAACAGGCAGTTTCTACCACCGAAGGTGCCTAGTGACCATGCCAACAGGCTGTTTTGCATATTGAAGGTTCCCAACTATTTGTCTTTCCCATCAAAGGTGCCCAGCGATAGTGCCAATGTGCTTTTTTTCCCACATGAGCTTTGCCAACTAGCTGTTTTGCCCACCGAAGCTATGCCAAAGAGATGTTTTTCCCACCATGTTAACGAGCTATTTTGCCTATAGAAATTGTTCCAATGGGTTGTTTTTCCTACCAAAGATGCCTATCGACCGTGGCAACGGGCTGTTTTACCCACCAAAGCTGTACCAACAAGTTTTTCCCACCGAAGATGCCTAGCGACTATGCCAACATGCTGTTTTGCCCATAGAAGCTGTACCAGCGGGTTGTTTTTCCCACTGAAGGTGCATAGTGACTATGCCAATGGGCTATTTTGCCCCCTAACCCTACGTTTGCTTACTGTCCCCATGGGTGGGGACAGAAGACGGGGACAGAAAAATTCTGTCCCCGACCTGTTT
>JAOQML010140384.1:0-15677 GCA_027568935.1 Erythroxylum urbanii | reverse complement strand
GTGAGGTAAGAATAAAGAGGTTATGAACTTGAAATGATGGATTTTGACAATGAATGGTTTGATGTTTAGGAATGAGATATAGTATGGAAGGAGATTGAATTTTCATGAATGATGAGATTAAGTTTGAAATGGTAATTTAAATGAGTAGAAGTTGATAGTTTAATGCAATCAAATTGGTATTGGAATTAGTATGGTTTGATGTTGAATTAAAGGTAAGAATGAAGAGGAAATAATGAGGATATAAGTTAGAAAGGATAGAATAAGAAAAACAGATGAATTCGGATGAAATTAATGATGAGGAGTGCTGGAAATATGTTAGATGTAGTGTTTCTACTGAACATGCATCTGTAATTTAGACATATCTTGATCTATGAACATCCAAATGGGATGATTTTAATGTTGGATGAAACTAGAGAATATGGATACAATTTTTATGAAGAAATCTAATTTTAATTCTGTCCTTAAGAGTCTTTCATTTTGACTTGAATTTAAGTATTGGGTGTTGTCTCTGTTTTTGAATAGTCTGTGGTATTTTGTGTATAACTTTCTGAATAATTAACCAACTTGTATGAAATTAGGTTCGTTAGAAACTTAAGACATATCAAAATATTGTTTTAGAAGAACTAATTGGTTAAAGACCTCAGTATCAATGTCAAAATGGCCATGCCAAATTAACCAAAAAGTTGTCTTGAGAAAAACCTGGAAAAAAAGTGACCTGGAGATTTTAAGGTCCTGTCACGATCGTGGCCCTAAAGCCACGATCATGGCATGAAAAATGTGGTTTTGTAACCATCATGGCTGGGGCTACACAACCGTGGCCAGACCTAATGATGAGAAGAGTCGTCTTTTGAGTGAATTATGAACCTATGAATGCTAGGTGTTCCCATATGAGGTATTTAGGCCTAAATAAGATCTTGAACGAACTTAGTTGATGATGAATGAGGTGATTAAAGTGAGTAAAGAGTATTCAAGATTAAAGAATGATTAAAAGGTTTTATTAGTTGATTTGGAGATGTGAATTAAGAAAAGATACCCAAGATTGTCATTGAACATGCATTATGCATAAACCATGTATATATGTGTGCATAAATGAGTACTTATGTAATTTTACAAATTTTTAATGTGTGTAAATGTGTATGCTTGCATGATATAGAAGAGTAAATAGATCGAGCGCTTCCAGACATTGCCGAGACTTCAAGGCAATAAGCTATCTGGAGCAAACTGTGAGTACCCTAGATGGTCTCACTCAATTAATTGTTTGTTTATATTATGGTTGAATTATCGAATGAATGTGATTTGATTGTGTTGATTCTGGACAATGAAGGTCTGATGATTTTGGTGAATGAATGCAACATTGAAGTGCTACTTGTATGAGAATGTGAAGAACTAAATGCTTCCTGACATGATTGATTGATTATAAGAGATGCATTCCATACATGAATGCATGATCAGATAATGAGAGTTTTGACCTGAGTAGCCACCAAAAATGAGCTTAAAGCTCCAAATGTGATTAAGAGCCAAAGGCTCACTATGTAAAATGAGCCTTGTATCCCTAATAGATAAGGAACAGTATAAATGAGCCCGATATGTATAATGGATACATGACAGTTTAGGCACTCAGTCACAATAATGTAATAATAGGAAAAGAGTCACATGAGCATTGTATATACATTTTAATATTTATGTTTGAACGATTAAATTGTATTGTTGCCTTGTGTTGAATGAGAATACGAATGCGAATGTGATATTTTACGTATATGCAAAGATGTGAATTATCCGTTACATGTATTGATGTGTTGTATGAATTAGGTGAACCATCGATGATGGTTACCTCATCTAAGTTCGCAAAACTCACTCAAAATTGCACGTTGTCATTTCAGGACTGAGAGAGGACATTAGCTACTGAGAGATCGTACAACAAGCATAATTCTTATACTTTTGTGAAGAAGATATGGCTTAAAGATAGGTTAATTGAGATTAATGGATTTAGTTAATCATTTTGTAAATTCCTCTAGTATGTAGCATACTTTGTAGACAGAGATGTAGACTCTGATAGGTTTTGATAATGTACATTGATGGAAGATGATGTAATGCTACAATGCACATATTGTTTATGAAATGAATGAGAAAATTTTAGGTTTTAGTATTTGTGATTCTTATGTTTTAATTTATGATGCCATGCGAGTTAAGTGAAAGTGATATAGTTGGTGCACTGCTTCCATCAGGCAGGTGCTCGGAAGTCTGAAAGGACATACAGGCATATGTCAGATGGGAGCGGGGTGCCACTCACCACTTCCACTTGGCCACTGGTTTAGATGGTAAGGCGTTGCCCCTCTATGATGAACATTATATCTTCTCAAAAGAGCCTCAAAGGTATTGCAAAAGTGGCTCCCTCCATCACTTATGATAGCTCTAGGCACCCCAAATCTAGTAAAGATCTTCTTGATGAACGGTTGCACCACCTTGCCATCATTTGTTGCAATAGCTATTTCTTTGACCCACCAAGACACATAATCAACTCCAACCAATATATAAGAGTTACCTAGGGAAGATGGGAATGATCCCATGAAATCCAAGCCCCACACATCAAATATCTCTACCTCCATGATGTTCGAAAGTGACATCTCATCTCTCTTCGAAATATTGCTCACTCTTTGGCACCTATCACAATGTAATACAAAATCTTAGGCATCCTTGAGCAAGTTTGGCCAGTAAAATCTACACTCCAAATACCTGTCTTGTTCACTCCATAGTGTCTGACATAAATTGAACTATGACACTTAGTCAAAACTTCAAACATTTCATCTTTAGGGACATGCCTACGAATTAAACTATTAGCACATATTTTATATAACACAGGTTCATCCCAAATATAGTGATATTACTGAAATAAGAAATGCTTCTTTTATTGATGCAAGAGATTAGGGGAAAGAATACGACCTACGAGATAATTGGAAACATCTACAAACCAAGGAAGGAAAGGATTTTCTACCATCATTAAAGCCTTGTTAGGAAAACGCTCTTCAATTTCCTCTTATTCTTCATTTTGTTCCCCTTTAAGTCTCAATAGGTGGTCTACCACAACATTTTCTGCTCCTTTCTTATCCTGAATCTCAATGTTGAATTATTAGAGTAGAAGCACCTATCGAATGCCCCTAGACTTGACATCCTTCTTTACAAAGAGACTACGTAACACCACATGATCTGTAAAATTAATAACTTATGAATGCAAAAGGTAGGAATGAAAATTTTCACATGCAAATACCACTGCAAGTAACTCCTTCTCAATGGTGGTATAATTCAATTGTGCTCCTATCAAGGTCTTGCTAGCGTAGTAAATTGCATGTAACCTCTACTCCTTCCACTATTCAAGCACATAGCCAATGGTATGGTCGCTTGCATCACATATGATCTTAAAGGGAAGTGACCAATCTGGTGACATCAAAATAGGTGCTATTGTAAGTGCCATCTTTAACCTACTAAAAGCATCTAAACAGTCATCATCAAACATAAAAGGCACATCTTTAACTAACAAGTTAGTTAAGGGTCTAGCAATAAGACAAAAGTCCTTAATAAACCGTCTGTAGAACCCTACATGAACACGGAATGCTCGAATGTCCTTAATGTTGGAAGGAGGTGAGAGCTTTCAAGAAATAAAAGGTCACCGCCTGATTGTCCTACCATATGCACTTATGTTTCAATATATCCCTGAGAAACTTCGCATACTTAGGCATACACTCCAATGCCTCCATCAAAGACAAATTAATCTTAATTTTCTTCAATTTCTCCAAAATTTTAGAGAATTGAGTGTCGACTTGATGTTGTCTAGCCCTCTGCAGATATGGAATCTTAGGCTTGTAGGGTGGGGGTGGTACATATGGCTTCTCTTCTTCTTTGTAACATCCCATTTCCATACTAAAGATTAGAATAAAATTTGGTACATGTGAGATCAAAAAGAAATTAGAAAAATGCATTTTCATGCTCATGCATTATGATATGCTTATATTCATGAATATTGAATTTTTGCACATGAAAATAAGTGTACATGCAATCATAGAAATTTCAGGTATAATTGATTTATAATTGAATTGTGAATGTAATTTTGTGGAAAATTGTGGTTTTTATATGTTGAAAATTGATTTGGAGAGTGTATTTAGTAATTTAGAATTTTTGGAGATTTTTAGAAATTTTCTGAAAATTTGGGTAAAATTTGGACTAGGAAAAATGCCAAGTGGTAAGACAATTGACAAATAGCAGTACAATTAAGAGTCAAATGGTAGTGAAAATTTTTATTTGTGACTTTGGGATTTAATGACATATGTCATTGAAGTTTGGAGACAATTGGAATAGAAATTGAAGTTGATTGGACAAATTGAATGAGAATAACCTAAGTGAACCTATAAGGAGATGACATGTGGCAAATCACTGTTCTTTTAAATTATAAAGACCCTCCTTGTCTTGTTTCTCACGATGCTTTCCAATTGAAGGGTATTTGTTCTTGCTTCCTTCTTCTTCATCGTGACCTTCTCTTCTCCTTCCTCATGAATCTTGTTCCCAACCTTCACCAACTTTGAACCTAGCTCTCCTATCTTTCATTTACTACTCTCATCTTGTTTTCTTCTTCATTTATCAGCAAATACCCAAGCTCCCAACCTCCATGATGATGTACATGGGTTATAGGAGAAGCTAGGGTTGGTGTTCTTTTGAAGGATTTGACGAGAAATCAAGAAAGTTATATGTTTATTTTCATGGGTTAGTGTAAATAGAACTTGTATGTGGAGTAATTTGAGATTGATGGATTGGTTATGAATTTGTGTGTATGTGTTGAGGATGAAGAATAAAGATGAATGATGTCTTGATTGAGTATTTGATTTATTAATAATTGATAAGTTGTTGTTGAGATGATTTTTGAGATAGAAAGTTCATTATGATAAATGTTTGTATGATGTGTTTTATTTTTGGTGTATATGATCATGCATGGATTTTCAATTGTGTATAAATGATCTTGAACTATAATTGGGGTATTATTGAAGAAGAAATAAGGTGGAAATAAGTTAGAAGTGGTAGATTAAGCAAAAGAGATGATTTAGGAAGAGATTGATGAGGAAATGTGTTAGTTGTAGTGGTTCAACTGAACATACGTAGGTTTTTTGAAAATTTTGGAAAATATCTTGATCTAAAGATATCCAAATAGGATGATTATTGATTTATATTAAACTAGAGACGAATGGCTACAATGTTCATGAAGAAATCTAGTTTGAATTCTATCTCTAAGAGGGTTGAAAATTGTCTTGAAGTTGAGTTTCATATTTTTATCTCTGTTTCTGAACAGTGTGGAGTAAATTGTACATAAATTTTAGAATAATGAGCCAAATTGTATGAAATTAGGTTCTAAATAGATGAAAAATTGTTTAGAAGATGTCTTTTCTAAAAGACCTCATTTTCCAGGTGTAAAATGGATGTGAAGTTTGGAAAAGGAAAAAAAAGGGGGAAGGGAGGTGCTTTGGACAGATGCATGTCGCGGTCGCGACACGTCGGCGCTGCTGAATCTGCAGTGTCGCGATCGTGATGCAACTCTTCTGAAGTCATGGTCGTGACTGCAACGCCACTACGGAAGTCGCGATCGTCGCGATCGCGACCCCAAAGGTGATGCGCTGGAGATGTCCTCTAAACATGTGTCGGTTGTTTGATGATATCTTGAGCTATAGATGTCGAAATGAGGTAATTATTGATTACAATTAAACTAGAGACATAATTATACAACTTTGTTGAAGAAGTATAAATTTAATTCTTTCTCTAAGACTTTCAAAATTTGGTGTGAAATTGAGTCTAGATTTAGGTTTTAGTACTACCCGAGACAGAAATTTTATTTTAATGTTTTCATAACAAATGAATAGAAATAGGATGAATCAGACAAAGGTGTCTTCATAAAAGTTGTATTTCATTATCTTATCTTTCCATTGGTACAAATTTTGTAATTTTTAGATATCTGAGTTGAAGGTTGCGAGTTGTACAATTTGAGGGTATGATCATGAACTAGCCAAAAGTTCAATTATACATAGTTTGTGGTATTGTGAGGATAACTCATAGGATACTGACCCAAATTAAATGATATTGGTGTCATTATAAACTTAAGATATAGGAGCACAATGTTCTAGAAGAAAGTATCCTCAAATTACTTCAGTTTCTGGGTCAAAAAGAACTTGGAAAATTGACCCAAAAGTGTGCATTAGGAAAAATCTGAATTTGAACAAATGAGTTATGAATTTTGATTTTTATGGTTTTATTGAGGTATAAACCATAAATATAAATGATACTTATATGAGTTCGAAATATGAATGATTATGTGATGATAAAAATGGAGAGAAACTTGGGATTGTCATTGAGCATGCATTATACACAACACATATACATATGTATGTGATTGGGTGTTCATATGATTGTGCAATTAATAATGTGTGTAAATGTCTATTATATGATTTTGATACACAGGATAGAACGTCCACATCCAAATGATTCTAGAATATGGAAGTTAATGCCAAATTGGAGCGTATTATGAGTAACCTAGATGGTTTCTCTTAGTTATTGTTTGCTTAAATGCTGTTATGAATGATAAATAAATATGATTGATTGTGTTCGTTTCCAGACAGGAGGTCTGATGAATGTGATGTATAACTGAAATATTAAAGTGCTCATTGAATGTGAATTGAACGGAATAAGTGTTCTTGACTTAAGTTTTAAATGCTGGACTAAGGTCCGATAACAATGTGAATGAGATGTGATAGTGCATATGATTGTGTGACGTTGAGCACTTTCAATTGATTGAATAAATGTGATGCATTTCACTACATGAATGCATGATCAGATAATAAAAGTTATGACCAAAGTAGCCACCGATCAGAGCTTAAAGCTCAAAGTGTGAAAAGTGCCTCGAGCTTAGAAAGTGATTTAGAGCCTCAGGCTCAATGTTTAATGAGCCCTATATGGGACAGATATCAATGAGCCCTATATGGGATAGTTATCAATGAGCCCAATATCCAATGGATACGGGACAGTTAGGCACTCGGTCACAACAATGTAATAATTGGAAAAGTGTCTCATGAGCATTTCATATGCATTTTGTTAAGTATGTTTGCTGGATTGAAATGCCAAATTTGCCTATGCTTAAGTGAAAATGTGATACTGATGTAAAGTGCAAATTTTGTGAACCATTTGTTATGTGAAATGATGTGTTGCATGAATTGAGTAAACCATTAATGATGGTTACCTCATTGAGTTCGTAAAACTCACCCAAAAGTTACAATTATTTTTCAAGCTTAAAGAGTACCTCATTAGACAAACGTGAGTATACCTATGGCATGCAAGTAAAAAATAGAGGTCGGGATCAGTTGGTGTCTGCATTAGTATTTCTTTTATTTTGTATCAAATTAAGCCTTCTGAAATTATTGTAACTTGTGTATTCGATTATTTCTATTTGAGATAAATTTCCAAATTGGAAATGCTTGTATATGGTTTTGTAATGTAACGAAATTTTGACAAGTGTTTTGTTTTTGTAACAGGCCCAAATGGCTATTAAAATTTCTGTTGATTGTATTGCTATGATTGAAAATGTTTTTGGAATAAAGTGGACTCTATTTGACGATTGATCTTCACATACTATGTTTGTGGTTTCAAAAAAAAATTTATACTGAGTTTTGACCGATTAAGTTCTCTAACATGCCACCCTCACGGGATATGTTCTCGAACATCACTCAGGATGTCGGATACGTGTCTTGCAAGAGTGGGGTGCTACATTTTTAGTCTCCTACGTTGTCCTATTGTTGATTATCTTTTTAAGCACTTGGTTTCTCCAATTGCTTGCCACTCCTAAATGTGATCGCCTTGAGTTGTTCCTTTAAGTTGGCCTCAGTGTTGCTTGGTAAGCTTCCTACATTCCTAGAAGGCAAAGCATTAGTAAGTTGACCTATTTGTACTTCTAAGTAATGGATGGATGAAGTATAGTTCTTCGCAATTTGGTCAAACTTTGCCTCTATTCTCTTCTGACTCTCTTTTTGTCTTCTTTGACCTTCCTCTTGGCTTGAAAAATTTGAACCCAATATGTCCATTTTTTCTCCCCAAGTCAATCTTGCTAAAACCTAGGAGGCCCTTGTGCTTTCACTTGGCCACCTGCATTGTTAGTATTCTATGAAAAATTTGGGTGGTTTTTCCACCCAGGATTGTGAGTGTTAGAGTATGGAATTTTACCTCGTTACAACTGACCTAAGTAATTTACTTGTTCTATACCACTCACTCCCAGTAAGAAGCATTCAGCTGAGCCATGATTGTCATGCCCACATAATTTGCATTATAATTGCAGGGTCTTGATTGTGGATGAGGAAGCTCCTTGCATATTGCTTAACTACTTGGTGAGGGCGGGTAAGGCTATCATCTAGTTAAGTGGAATCAGTACTTTTTCGTTCTTAGACCCTTATTTACTCCTTTCATTTGACCACATACAGCTGTTACTTGCGAAGTCTTCCAAAAGGTCATGAGCTGCATCAATGGTTTTCCTCATCAAAGACCCTCCTGTAGTTGCATCTATTGTTCCCCTTATGCTCTAAGTTACACCATTGTATAATGTTTGCAAAAGAAATTCTCTCGGAAGGTTGTGGTGGGGGTAACTCCTTTGTAATTTCTTAAATCTCTCCCAGACTTCATACAATGACTCCCCATCACTTTGTTGAAATTTTGTGATCTCTTTGATGATTCTCGCTGTCTTGGTCATGGGGAAGTACTTAGCCAAAAAAGTTTAGGCTAGCTGCTCCCAAGTAGTGATTTGGCTTGTACTGAGTGAATTATACCATGCCTTTGCCCGATCTCTCAAGGCAAAAGAAAGCAATCTTAACCTCACGACATCATTAGACATCCCATTAAACTTAAAGGTATCACAGATCTCTAAGAAATTTGCAAGATGGGAGTTTGGGATCTTTATTGGACAGCCCATAAAATTGTATACTACTTTGAAGTATGTTGAGGAGTGTCGGCTTGATCTCGAAATTATTAGCTTGAATTGCTAGCCATACAACTCTTTGAGGACTAAAACCTGGCCTCATAAAGTCCATCAATGTCTTCTCAGCTCCTCCTTGTTCTCCTTCTTTTACCATATTCCTTTTTATTTTTTCTTGACGTCTAGCTCTTCTTAGCTCTCTTTCGTGCTTTGTAATTATTAGACCTTCTTATGTCCTTTGTGTTCATACACCTATAAAAACACAAGAAAAAGTATCCAACACTTTTAAATTAAAGTCACCTGAACTAAACAAGATGCTAAACAAAACAATCACTGGCAATGGCACCAAAAACTTGTTGATTGTAAAAAAAAAACTACTTATTTTACACTAAAAATTGAAAGTGTACGGGTCATTACTTGTAGTAAAAAGATGCTATTGTCCCACAAAAATTGTGCTTAGGCACCACTTAATTTAGGTTGTGCTTTGTTTACAACTCAAATTAGAATAATAAACTAAAAGTAAACTAACTCAAACAAACTAGCAACGAACAAATAATGTAACAATGGAAAACTATCAAGAGAATTAATCAAGTTATGAGAGAGGGGATTTTTACCTATCATTAATGCTAATCTAGTCATTTATGTGTTTATGGGGTGTCGATTCTAGACGATTGTAGGGTTGATTACTCTCTCTCAAGTTATAACCATTCCCTAATTTGTAAACCCTGATCGAATTATGGACTTACAACCTCTCAATTTACAAATTACCTATAATTATAATTAGTTCTAAAGCTCCCTATTAAACAATCGGGTCTTGCATGGGATCTCTCCCCATGAAATTATTGACTTGATTGATTAAGTGGTCAATTAGATCACTTAACTCTCATTAATTTGATCTAATCATTTTTACCTAGCTTACCCTCTCGGTTTGTTACTGAAATATACATACAAATTGATCAAACACAATACCCAATTCAAATAAACACAATTCCTAGATTAACATTAAATATAAGCAAAATCTCAAAGGAAAAGTTAGAAAATCATTAATAACTCAAAATCCATAACCATACAACCCATCTCTACCTTACACATTAAATGAATAAAAAAGTAAATGGCGAGGAATTGAAGCTAAGGTAGGATGATTTAGAAAGCAACGACATCGGAAGATCATCTAATCCAAGAAGCTTTGGTATCAAATCCCTCTTGTTTTTCCTCTTCTTCTTTTCTCTCTCTATTTTGGGTTTCCCAATGTAGGCTGATTGTAGTCTCTTTTCTAGGGTTACCTCATTATAATTTTATAGTCTATTCCAATTAAGGTAACCATAGTGTCTTTCTAGGTCTGAAATGTTTGAAATTTCCCTCGAAAACTTGAATCTGAAAGTGACCTTACGTCTATTTGCACTCAGGCCACGATCATGGCCCTTAGTGCACAATCATGACCAGTTTGTCTGGTCTCTTTCATGATCATGGAAGATTCTCCAAGATCGTGGCCCTATGCTCGAGCTTCTGTCATGATTGTCGCATATGTGCCATAATCGTAGGACTGTGTTTTGGTTTGGGTCTCCTTCGAAACTCCTCTGAATGCCCTAAAATACTAACAAACTCATCACAACACCTCATATATATAAACTTGAAGTTGAAAAACATGTTCTCACCCAAAAAGCACTTAAAAAACAAATATTTATGAATTAAGACAATTCTTGACCTAAAGACCCACTAAACAATCAAATTAACCACTAAACACATACTAAATTACCTACAAAAATACAATGCAATCTACACCTATCAATGTTCAATAAGTGGCCAGGACAATTTTTATAGGTATTTAAAATCTATTAAGGTAAGTCTTTTCTTCTATCTAATGGAAGATTTATTACCAATGATAATACTTTAATGATAAATAGTCATTTATTTAAAGACTTTTAGCAGCAATGATAAGAGAAATTTATATGAATGAAAGATTAAGATTCATCAACTAATACCATTAGGACACATTATGACCAATCAGGATGAAAGATCTCATCAAACACATTTTAACTAGATAGTCTTGTACAAAGATTTGAGTATTTAATTGAAAATGAAGAAAATTACACAATGAGAAAAGATAATATATACAAAAGAGAATTGAAAACAACATAGAAAGTATTTATTTAAATTATCTATTAGATAACTCTCTTTGTAAATTATTGATAAATCAAGGAAGATCTTTATATTAAAGTGAACTAAAATTCTATGCAAATTGTTTAAAATATTAAAAAAGTGATACGCAAGTAAAATCAATTAAATGGATTAATTAGTTATAAATGGATACTTTTCTTATTTTGAAAATTATAAATATAAGACATCTCATATGTTTTGTACAGTGTAATAACTTTTGAGGTAAGGTTTGCAATGAAGAGATATCTTTTAGTAATAAAAGTGAAGTAAATTTTATGTTATGATTCGTAAGAACTATATATCTCCACTTTCTATTAACAAGATCTATTTTGAATATAATCCCAATATATGTATCCGTTTGTAAAGAAAACTTTCTATCTCATAAGAATTTATTCTTATCATGTCTTGTCATATTAATCTCTCATTGAAAAATTATGGTACTAATTATCAGTTGATAATGCAAAATCCATAAGTTGGAGAAGTGATGATCTAATGGGGTATAAACACTGCTATGTCATTTCTCTTGGCAACACCATGATGATCATCTAGAATGAAAGGAACTTCATAATCTTTAGAAGTGTGGAAAAAGCCGCAACAGTCATTAGGGTGAAGGTAACAAGGATAAGAGTGTTAAGTCAAGAAGACTTCACTTCTTTTGTTGATTTTGATGAAAGTCAAATAATAATAATAATAGAAGTATTTGTGAACTGTTTTGATGAGCTTGTTAAGTGTGCAGATAAAGTCATTAGACGATGCAGAGTCATTAGACGATGCAAAGTCATTCGATGATGCGGAGTCATTAGAAGATACAAAGTCACTAGACGATGCGAAGTCATTAGATGATACGGAGTCATTAGACGATGCGAAGTCATGAGACGATGCAAAGTCATCAGATGATGCGAAGTCATTAGACGATGCGAATTCATCAGATGATGTGAAGACATCAGATGAAGTAATGACATAAGACGAATTATACAAAACAAATCAAGAAGTTATTATTGAAGAACAACTTACAACGTTAGTTAGTTAGTTAGTTAGTTGGAGTTGGTTACAGTACTCAACTAACAACTGATCTCTGAAGATTCTACAAGCAGTTATCAAGAAGATCATTGAAGATTTAGACTATAAATATCACATATAATCATAGAGAAAAGTACGGTGAACAAATAAGACAATCTTACAACTCTGACCTTCAATTCTTAATTCTTTACTGTAAACATAGCTTGAGTGAAAAGAAGAAAGAAGAGAGATCAAGTCAACTTGTAATTTGAGTTTAGAAAACTCACAGTCTTTCAGTGGGAAGGAAAGGCTACAGCCTAAAGAGGCTAAGATAGCAGATAAAGAATACTTTGTGGAAGAGACCTGAAGAGGCTCTAGAAGTGCAAAATAATACTTGTAAAAGTTGAAAAAGATAGTGAAATCTCAGATATACTCTGAGAACTAGAAGTAACCCTAAGGCTAAGGGTGAATCAGTATAAATCGCAGTGTCATATTCTATAACCCTCATCTTTTTAATTGTTAGTAGAATAGATACTATTTCTGCTGTTGCATTACTCAAATGTTTTAAGTACGTTGTTTTGTAAATTTTATTAATCTTCCAACAAAATCAAGAAGCTTTTTAAAGATATCTACTTTAGACGATTTATCACAATTCAACCCCCCCTTCTTATGTATTCTTACATATTACGTGATTTCTATAATAACAAGTGATTTAATTCAAAGAGAACATAAGGTAACAAGAATAAGAGAACAATTTATTCTTCATTACTTGATAAGCTAACCTCTAGTCCTTGGACGTGTGATAGAGTCAGCAGTTTAGTTAGTATGAAGTGCAGTTTATGAAATTCTCACTTACTTGAAAAGATAAATATTATCATTAGATGTTTGTCCTAGTTCTAGTTATGTTAGCATAGCTTAATGATGGTAATAGGAATTTGTACCTTTCTATACATTGTCTTTCCTTTATGGGAATCTACATATAACATAAACTCTTTTTTTAAAAAATAGAACTAAATATCTCTTTGAGTCTTGTAGTTTTGGTGCAAAAAGATGAGGTTGAGTCATTGAAAAGGAATAAATAAGTCTTACCTAATGATTATTGAATTTGAGAATTAGGGTGTGAAGAATTGGAATGTTTCTGATAAATGCATATTTAACTATATTTATACACCTATATTTGATTTATTTTCTTGATATTTTGTAATTTTGTTATATATTTGGTACTTAATTCATTCCAAGTGTACTTATAGGTTATAATTGCCTTTATGGACTAAAAGAAGCAGAATTTGGGTGAAATTATAGCATAAAACAAAGATTTGAAGCAATTAGGAGATATACGACTGTGTATTTGGCCTTATAAGTCTCTCAAAATGTGTAAAATCATGATTTTAATTTTTTTTGAGATACACAATTTAATACAAAGCCGTGTATCTCCCAGAACCCTAAAATTTACTATAAAAAAACATGAGCAGAGGTTGATTGGGAGGAGCAGACTTTTGGAGATTATTCCAGACATTAAAAATGTTCAGAAGGCACAATATTGATCTAGAGAAATGGAGAACATGAAGAAATCATCAAAAGATCCAATAGATTACATCATCAAAGCTCAAACTTATAAGAACATTGGATAGAAGAGAAAGGAAGATTTAGAATTATAAACTCTTTTTTTAATTCATTTTTCTTCCAGTTTATCTTTGATTTTGTTTTCTATTATATGTAACTAAATACCTTTTTAGCACCTAGGTATGATGAATCCTATTTTGTGCTACAATATGTTTTGATTCTTTTATTTAATTCAATTGTCTTTATTAATTTATTATGATTCAATTATTTGTTTTTATATATGTTCTGATATATCCAAAATATTTGTATATAATTTGATTTCACAAAATGAAGACTGAGAAATCATGTGTATGAATTGATCTACCATAATTGAAAGGAGTTGAATGTAAAAATAGAGAAAGGTCAACATAAATCCTCTAGATTAGAGTCAAACTTAATAGTGGAATTTACAAATTGATAAAAAAAAGTCGTAGAAACTTTAACCTGAATGATTTTAGTTAATAAACTTATGGAATAGTTGTTAGTAGTTTTAAGAGAGTTATTAGCATAAGATAGGAATTTCTATGTTCTAATAACTAGTAAAATAACTGCATGATAAAAGGTTAATTAATTAATGATTTTAAAGGGGATTTATTACCTAAACACTAATTCTCAATATTGTTTGTTTTCTAAGTAATTTCCTTTATTTTTGCATTCATTATTGGTTCCTACTTTATTTTAATTATTTAAGTCTTATTTTAATTAAAAACCAAAATTCAATTTGTACGCTAGATAATAGAAGAGAGTAACTAATAGTAATCATTGCCTTTGTGGAATCAACTCTTACTAACTTGAGCTAGCTATAGCAACGTCATGCACTTACTGTTAATTCAAATATTGATAACATAAAATTTTTGGTGTTGTTGCCAAGGATAGTAATATTAGGAATACTTGGATGCTATTACTCTAGCCATTTTTTATTTTTTAATTTTATTGTATCTTGTTGTATTATTGACTTATTCATTTAATTATCCTTTGAACTTCTCTAAATTAACAGTGTGTTTGTGGTTTATTTTAGGGATTAAGGTTTAAGTTTCAAGGTCATCATCATAATTCACAATGGAAGGATGGAGAAAATAGTACTCTTATAGGAGCTATGATGTGTCTTCATAATATGTAATATCTCCATGTCTAAAGGAGCGATATTATGGGAGTAATAATTAAAATCATAAATGTCAGATACTGAACTATATGTGAGAGCAGCCAAGCATGTACAACCAACCTTAAGGTGCATCATTTGAGAATATGTATAATCCAAAGTGGAGCAAATCTTACGTATATGGGTGGAATGTGATAGGTTAGTCATGGTTGCATGCATCTTGATTTCAACACCATCACAACCCGAAACCACAGAATTATACACGCATGAAAGTATATGTAAAGAACATGAAATATAAAACATTTTTACCCTTTGTTTCTCCTCCTTTCTTCTCCTGATTTGGGTTGTTGCAAACACCAAACCCATCCTTGATCACCTAAGAACACCCAAAGAAGATAAAGAAACAATGTATAAGGGTGTTTTGAGCACCAAACTAGATGAGTTATAGTAGAAGCTTAAGATGATGGACGATAAGTTAAGAATCTTGTTACATTCACTTTAATTCATGTAACTATTGCATGAATTGTAAGAACAAGAGTCAAGACACCTCACTCTTCTCTAGAACTCTTCTAGAGCCCTTATGCTATCACTTATGTGTGTAAGAAGTGGAAGAAGCTCGTGTACATAAGGGAAGAACTCACTTATGTACCATTTTGTGCCCTCTATCACAATTGTGGCCTGGCTCGCCTTCGACCACAGTCGTGGCCTACTTAAAATTAGCTATACACACTTTCTTTTTCATCAGATCTTTTAAGTGTGTGACCCTTAGGTTCCCGATTATTTTAGGCACTTGAATTAACTCTTAATTCAATCAAATCATGAAGGGTTTCATGA
>JAOQML010140361.1:0-15681 GCA_027568935.1 Erythroxylum urbanii | reverse complement strand
CGCTTACCGCTACTACATTAATTTGTTTTAACAGAAGTGATTTCTTTTATATTTGGTTGCAGGCGACAGCATCACCACCATTCCTAGGTATATTTTCATGAAAAAAAATCAAGTTTATTACAGGAATAGTGTGTTTTTATTTAAAACATTTTTTTTCGAGACTTAGTCTTTTACTCGGAGGCAAATATTTGTGATGAATATCGATCTGGTTACTCGACTAAGTTAATTCTTAACAACTTGATTGAAAAGTCATTATAGCCTTTTTACACGAAGGCACACATTTGTGATGTATGTCAATCCGGTTACTCAGCTACATTACGTTTTCAACTGGCTACTAGCTCTATTTATAACCTGAAGGTCAGTGAAATAAGTAAAACACACATTATTTATTTATTTATTTATTTTCCTACCTTATTGTTTTTAGCTATTTGTTTTCATGGAAAATACTAAGTAAGCTACTTAAGTTAAAGGGCCTCAAATTATGAATGAATGTGACAACCTAAAAGGTGCTAAATTTACACTAAGTCCTAATTAAGCTGTATATTTATTCAAAAACCTTAATTCACTAATTTTTATGAGCTAATGATCATTCGCAACCTACCAGACTATGTTCAAAATTAAACAAATTTCACTCATCTAAGCCATTGACACATTTAAACAATTCGCACAATGCAACCTCATAACTATCATACAGTATATAAAATCACATTCAAAAGCAAAAACACATAATCCCTCCCCACACTTGAACAACACATTGTCCTCAATATGAGAAGAGAGCACACATTGGGGGAAATAAACACAACATATAAAAAACATAAGAAGAAAATACTAACACAAAATGAAACAAAAAAGGTTAGAACACGAAATCGTTTATGGTGAAAGAGGTGGTGATGGCTATAGTGTTGAGACAAAATTAGTTTGACATCGAAAATATTTCCCTATCTTATAAGTGAGTCAAGAGAACAAAAGAATTAGCACTCCAACCCGTTCCAAATTATTCACGACTTACTTAAGAATTTAAAACAAACCTAACTACACAATAATTTAAACCTATTACTAAACGTGCTAATTTATGGTCTTTAGCTTATCCTTTATCCTTTAAAACTCAGCCATGATTAATTATGAGTGGCTTGTTTCCATCCTTTTTGTTCAACATCAATTTTGTAGCCTGTGAGTAAGCTACAAATTACAAGATGATCAAAAGGACAATATTAATAAAATTATGAAAACCAATTAATTTCAGTAATATCCTTTTCACTAACAGACTGTCAATAAAAAAGGGAATAATGAAACTTCATGAATCTTCCATCGAATCTAACAGTTTGTCCTATATGAAGGTGAAGTGCTCTCCTTCTTCCTTCATCACCTTCATCTCCTTTGCTTCTTCAGCTTCATGAACAGAGACCTTTATCACTTTTTCAAACTTGATGTCTACTGTCATCTGTTCATCGTCCTCTTGTTCATCATAAGATTCGAACACATCAATTATCCTGAATGAGTTACTAACCTTTGGATTCTTAAATAAAACATTCATGTGGAATGTCTCTTTATTATGATCAATCCAAAGGATAAGGTTCTTTGCATGGACATTTACCTAAGAATTTTCGATTTTCATAAGTGGTATATCCAGGACTAGTGAATAATAGAGAGGGATGGAATTCTTTTCCTTGTACACTTCTATTATCTTTTGGTTGTCAACGAATTGGAGTTTGGCATGGTCTTCCTCTGGTTCTTCTAGCTCTACCTCATTCCTATATGCGATAGCCTTGTATTGCTCTAGTTGTTTTAATTCCATTTTTCTCAAAAAGTCTTCCACACTTCTCTTACAAAATTCATGGGAAAGTTGTCTTACTTGAATCTCCAAGTTATGAATAAAAGCAGCATAACTTTCTGTCACTTGATCAATTTGCTCTTCTACCCTTCTTCCATATTTGTGAGCTTATCCAAGATCTTGTCCAATTTAGAATCCCATTAACTGGATTCGTCATGTTGAAATTCAAATAGATCTTGGTGTCCGATGTGAGTACTTGCATTGTTAGACCAATAGAAATCTGGGTGGTTCTGCCACCTCGGAGTGTATATGGTCTAATAAGGGCAATTATTTCTCTAACCATATTGCGATACATTGTAATTCTCAAAATTTTCTTACTCTCTATAATATCTATCTTCCATCATTGTTCAGCATTCAACTCTTCAGATATCCCATTCTAAGATGTCTCGATGTGTCTTTACTTCATGCACCAAATTTTTTTAATAAAAACAAAAGTTAGTGGAAAAGCCTTAGACTAAAGAACTAAATTGCCTTCCCCAGCAACGGCGTCAAAAACTTGTTCGCTTACGGTTACACGCTCTAATTTTTAATATTTTTAACCTTGGTAATTACTGCAAGCGCAAGGGTCATTCGTGTAGTACCTAAAGTGTTGATCCCACGAGAAAGGGAACTAGTCCTAAGTCTAATGGCAGCCAAGCCACAAACCTAATAATTACTGCAGAAAAGTAAATCAATTGACAATCGAATATGAGAATTAAAAGTGTTAAAAGTAACAGAAAATCAATCACACAACAAAATCCAAAATCAACCTAGAAATCACTGAGTGAGAGAAAGGAGATTTTAATTCGAAATTAAAGAAACTGAACCAATTATGCAATTATTGACTCAACGAGCCTAGACAGTCCTAGGGTGAATTACTCTCTCTCGAGTTATAATTTTAACCCTAATTGATAAACCCTAATTCAATTTATGGGAATTCTGATCTCTCAATTTGCAATTGACCCAAAAACTAAATTAGATTTAAAGTTGTCTACTAACCTACTGGGAACCTATGCTCAATCTCTCATTACACGATTCTACCAGTTTGATTTAATCCTTTACCTATCAATTCAACCCACTTTCATTAGCCCAAATTAATTATTTTCACTTAGCTCACCTCTCAGTCTATCGCCAAGTTATTAAGAGTAGGACTTAAAACACAATCACATCAATAAAAACACAATCGAATAAACTTCATTAATCTCAAGAATCAAATCCAAAGGTGAGTTTAGACATCAACTCAACACTCAACCAAACAAATCTTATTTCAATTCTATACATGAATAAAATTGGAATAATGGAAATACTGCAAGGAACAGAATTCGGGATGGCGAAAGCAGGAAACCTCCTGTTTCGGGAAGTACTTCGCGTCAAACTCTTCACCATTTCTCTCTTCCTTTGTCTCCTTCCTCAATCTCTCGTGTCAGCCTAGGTTTTCTCTCGAAATTGACAGAATGGAAACTTTTTCATTAAAATCTTGGCTCTCCCTCTTCTCATATTGGCTATCACATCATATTCTATTTATATTTTCGGGGCTCTAGGTCAAATTTGGGGTCAAAATAGTTTAAAAATTTATCCGAAACTTGAGTTTTTCTGTTAGCCCGACATAGTGCACGGTCGTGGTCCTGCTTGCCACGGTCGTGACCTAAATTGACACTCTCTGTCACGATCGTGGCCTGTGTGCACAATCGTGGCCTGTGTGCACAATCGTGGCCTATGCTTTTTAGCCCAAAAACTCTTTAACTCATCCCATTCTTCCCTATTTACCCTGCAACACTAGCAAACACATCAAGGTACCTCAAAAATATACAATTTAAGCTCAAAGATTCAAATTAACCCATAAAAACACTTAAACACAAAAACTAACCTAATTAAACCCTAAATGCATACTAAACATTTGAAATGACATTTAAAAACTTATCAAATCTAACCCTAAAACACAATACAAATCACACTATCAACAAACTAAGGTAAACTACTTGGTTTTTGTTTTTATATTATAGACAAAATTTTAACATTTAATGTCATTATAGGAAAACCTTTGTTGTGTTCCTTCATATATGTGTTTTTTCACATAAGTTATAAATAAAGTTCCCTATTAAGAAAGGTATAGTAGAGGTGTATAAAGATTTAAAAACAACTAGGTAGTATTATTTGACCTCCCCAAAGGATGATGAAAAACCTATTCTTTATGAGATTGACTTTTGAGAATGGCAGAAGAAGCAAAAAGGGAAAAATGTAAAAAAGGTAATTAAAATGAATGCAGGAAGATCCAGGAAAGAGAAACTAGTGAATGTAGGGGTTAAAATTGAAAGATCGCCTTTAGAATAATTGATATGAGAATATACACTATTTATCCTAAATGCTTAAAGATATGGTAGATTAGATATAGAAGTGGTAATGCAATAATTTAATATCTACCTCAGTTATAAGTTCGTAAGTAGAATAAATAAACTTTTGCCCTTAATAAGCATATTATTATGGAAGAGAAAGTATAGAAGTTACTAAAAGTTGGTTTTGTGTGTGATTTTAATATCTAGAGTAGCTATAAATATAGAAATGGTCAAAAAATCATGTGGATATAACTTATGCATATAGACTTCATATATTTGAATAAGTTAAACCCAAAAATAGTAATCCTTTGCTTAATATAGATTAGTTGGTGAATTTGGTGGGAGGCTATGGCTAAATTTTATAAATGAAACCATATCGTCATGTACAAGTTAGATAAGGAGAAGACCTTACTTTTTTATAAATAATGACGTCTATTTTTACTGAGCAATTCTATTCGAGCTAAAAAACAAAGTACTTAAGCATCTATTGGATAAAAGTTTGAAAGCTTACATCAACGATATGTTTGATAAGACTAAGAGTAGTGGGAATCACATCATAGACTTAACAAGTTACTATAATTCTAAAAGTTTAGATAAAGCTTAACCGTCATAAGTGTATGGGTTAATGTATCAATTGAAAATTTCATGAGATTTATAGTTACCTAATGATGCATAGAGGCTAAACTAGGAAAGATAGAAGCAATTCAAATTATGAAGCCACCTCAATCCACTAAGGATCTATAGATGTTCATAGGGAAACTCAAAAATTTATCCACAGTTTCGTTATAAGTCTATTGATTATTATCTGCCTTTCATTTGGTGCTTGTAGACAATCAAAAAATTTTATTTTAAAGATGAATTCCCAGCAAGATTTTGAGTAGTTGAAAGCCTACCAATAAAAACTCTTAGTATTATCTACCTATCATTCTAAAGAAGCCTTATTTCTCCATTTGACATTTCTTAAGTAAGAAGTTAGCTAAGTTCTAGCAAGAGAAGAACAGAGCCAGTAGAAGTCAGTATGTTATCTTAATAAAATTTTGCATATGGTTGAAGAAAGATATGTTAAACTTAAGAAGGTATACTTAGAAGTGGTGGTTTTAGCAAGACAACTTAAACCTTATTTCTAAAACTATTCAGTGAATGTAGAATAAGCATATCACTGTGGCAAGTATTATACAAGATTAACTCCTTTATGTGATTGATTAGGTGGTTAGTGGAGCTAAAGAAACGTGATACTATATATCAAATAAATCTTTTTAAGTCCTAAATAATTGTTAATTTTTTAGCAAAATACATAGGTTAGCTAGCGGAGCAAGTAATGGATATAGTGTCTACTACAACATAGATGACATTTGTTAATTCATTTAGTACATGAGAATGTAATTGTGTATGAGTTATCTTCAAATGTCCTTTATATATATACATATATATATAGGTATAATTTCTAGGCCTCAAACAATGAATCAGAGTACAAAGCTATATTGTGTTAAGTTAGTTAGCTTCTTATTATCACTTCTATAGATGTAAATATGAAAAGGGATCGTGTACTTGATATTTCTTTACTCTACAACAAAACTCATTCCTGAAGACGCAGATCTATAAAGCCATGGCACACCTAAGATTTCTTATTTTAAGGTAAACTACACTCCTAAATTCACAAATCTGTAAAGTGGTTGTGCACCCAAGATGTGTTAACTCTAATGGAAAATGCATTCCTAAAAATATATATACCAACTAAACTATTAAACATGTTTGTCAAAAGAATAATTAAAAAGATTGTTACACCCCACTACCATAAATTACATACCGGAACACTCTGTAGACATTCTAGTATATAATCTATAATAATGGCGTGTTAACTATCTCACCTTCACTTTATAAAATGGCAACTTATCCAACTTAGTTATGGCATCAACTAGTATACATAAAAGTCACCAAATATATAAAAAAAACCAAGTGTAATCCTTTTTTCGTTGTATAAAAACCAAACCCACATTATAGCTTTACAAAACCATCCCAATATATACAACATCAAAACCCTATACATAACATACTACTTGAAAGAGGAATTGAACAAAACTGCTAATTACTCCTTCAGTCTCAGCTGACCGACATTTGATTTATTGCTTCTTCACAAAAGTACACAAATTATGCTTCTTGTAGGGTCTCTCAGTAGCTAATGTCCTCTCTCGGTCCTGAAATGTCAATGTGCAATTTTGGGTGAGTTTTGCAAACTCAATGAGGTAACCATTATCGATGGTTCACTTAATTCATACAACACATCACTACATGTAACATATAATTCACATCTTTGCATTTTTCATATAGCATCACATATCACATTCTCATTCAAATACAAGATACCAATACATTGTAATCAATCAAAAACACATATTACAATATATATGCAATGCTCGTGAGACTTACTTTCACTTATTATTGATGATGTTGTGACCAAGTGCCTTTTTATTAACCCATATCCCTCATGGATACCGAGTTGTATTAGATAA
Source organism: Erythroxylum urbanii (assembly GCA_027568935.1). NCBI lineage: Eukaryota > Viridiplantae > Streptophyta > Magnoliopsida > Malpighiales > Erythroxylaceae > Erythroxylum > Erythroxylum urbanii. The sequence goes on along the minus strand of JAOQML010140361.1, from coordinate 9,028 downwards.
AGTCCCATATCCCTTAGTGGATATCAGATACTTTCACAACTGAGCCTGAGGCTCTAATCACAGTATAAGTTTTAAGTTCTTTACACTAGCGACTCTGGTCGTAACTGCCTTTATCTTTCATGCATTCGTGTAATGGAATGCTTCACATTTTCATATTCTTAATCAATGACATGATTTCACATTCACATTCAGAACATAATTATCATCGGACTCTAGTCTGGCATTCAACAAGATTGTTGAGTAACATTTATTTCATCTAATTCACATACAAGGAGCACTTCAGTATCACATTCATCAAATCATAATCTTCAAACCTTCATGTCCGGAATTAGTATAATCAATCACACATTCATAAGATAATTCAATCATAATCAAAACAAATAATTAATTGAGTGAGACCATCTAGGTTACTCATAATTGCTCCCTTTTTTCTTAATGCCGTGAAGTTCCAGCAATATTTGGAAGTGTTCGCTTTACTTACTCTTCTAGATACAATTAAATACATTTATATGTCACTCATGTGCATTATCAGTCATAAATAAATTTATGAATGTATCATGTAACATGTATGTTCAATGATAATTTCTCAAGTATGTTTCTTTAATACTCTTTATAATCAATTTCAACACCTTCCAAACATTCTTTTAATCCTTAATCCCCTATTATTCACTTTAATCCCTTCAGTCAACATCAATTAAATTCATTTAAGAGCTCGTTTAAACATATATACTTCATATGGTAACATTCTTACTTGAATTGTGTTGAAAAACATCTAAAAAAATCACCCTTTGATAAAGCCTCTCGGGCCATGATCATGCTTGTGCACGATTATAACTTTCCTCCTTCATCAGCAGAGTCGTGATGGTGCTGTCACACGATCGTGACTTCCTTCATGCTTCAGTAAATCGTGACCTGCTGTGTTTTCTTCCTTCTTTATTGCCATTTTTGACCTAGAATTAGACATTTTTTGGCAACACTTTCTTTTAATCAAATGTTCCTCTATGTCTTAAGTTTCTAATGACATCAAATTCAAACATTTTGGTTCAATATCGTGCAAGTTATAATCAAAATACTCCATATTGTTTCTTACACCACAACAGAACACAACTCTAAACTTCAAGTTAAATTTCAAGACTCTTAAAGATAGATTTCAAATTCAATTCCTTCATGACAAATGTAGCCTTATGTCTCTATTTTAATCTGAATTAAGAATCAACTCATTTGTAAATCTATAGATCACAATATAGCTAAAAGACTCAAATTTTTTCAGTAAAAAGACACTAATGCATATGCAGACTCCAAACACCAAAATCATACATGCAAACCTTTACCTTCTTCTTCCTCTCTCTACTGCAATTTGGTTTTCAACAATTCTTAACAGAATCTATACCCTAATTTTCACATATTTCTATAGTTAACAACTTCACAACCTTTCTTAACATAAACAATTCAACAATCCATTTAAAATTTAACATCAAAAACTATATATCATTCACATAAATTACAAACTTTTTTGCACTTTCTTTCTTTCATCTTCATCAATTCTTACACTTCATTTAAATCATTTATGTATCACAACCTCATCAAATCCTCATTCTTTATCATGAAACTCATTTAAATTCATTTCTATAAACACTCAATAGATTCACGTATGCCAACAGTAAAAACAGAATATATCGATAAATCAATTTACAAGAAGTGTTTATAGTTTTCCTAAGCACGATTTTAGTGATTTTTTAAGCTCAAATTTCACTTCAACTCCATCTTATACCATACAATCATCAAATAGACAGAAGCAACACTTACAGCACACCCAAATTGTCACTTATGTTTCAGCTATTAAGGATCATCAAATTATAACCACTGAACTATTAGCTACGTAATGTATAATTCATTACACAAATCATGAAAAAAAAACATACGATACTTACCAGTTTAAACTCCAACTCTTCAAAATCCCTTGAAACATAATTTTCCAATATACACGATCATCAACAGTGCTTTTCCAATTAAAAACAAGAGAGTTGTAAAATTCTTTCTCATTATAAAAATACATGACTTGGTGTCTTAACAATTTATTGCCACGTCTCACCATGCATGTAATCTATTTGTCATCAATTTAATTAGTCCACTTGTCACACTATAATTGGTCCATAATTCAATATTATTTTTTTAGTCCAAAAATACCCCAAATTTTCATAAATTTTCTAAAATTCACCAAAAATTCTGAAATAATATTAATAGTCTCCAAAATTAATTTTCAACACATAAAAAAACCACAATTCACATTTTAATCATAATTACAACTCAATTACACTCGAAAAATGTCAATGAATGCATGTATGATTATTTCATGAATTTCAACACAATTCACATATTGAAATAGCTAGATGATGCATGAAATTGCTCATTATACACTATTCTGGGCTCCTAGCCCCTAATATGGGATATTGGGACATTACAATTGTCCCCTCCTTAAGAAATTTCGTCCTTGAAATTCTTACCTGGTTGATGAAATAGGTGAGGATATTGCTTTTTCATATGCTCCTCTATTTTTCAGGTTGCTTCCTCACTCGAATGATTTCTCCACAGGACATTCACCAATAGAATTACTCAGTTTCTTAGCTGTTTTGTCTTATAACCCACTATCTTGATCGGCACCTTAATATAACTCAAATTACTAACAACTTCAATTTCTTGAGCTGGTAATACATGTGTTGGATCAGATATGTATCTTCTTAACATGCTTACATGAAACAAATTATGCAACTAAGACATCTCATTAGGCAAAGCTAACTTAAATGCCAAAGGTCCTATCCTCTCAATAATCTCATAAGGACCAATGTACCTAGGGCCCAACTTGCCCTTTTTACCAAACCTTATCACCCCTTGCCAAGACAACACTCTCAGAAACACTTTGTCTCCTATACTGTATTCCAAAACCGTCGATGCTGATCTATATAACTGTTTTATCTATCCTGAGCTGCTTTTATTCGACCTCTGATCAATGTCACCTTATCCACAATGTCTTGTATTAATTCAAGGCCTTCTATCATTCTCAAACCTTCTTCATCCTAATATAGAGACAATCGACATACTCTGCCGTACAATGCCTTATAAGGTGCCATTCCGATACTACTACGATAGTGATTGTTATAAGCAAATTCAATCAATGCAATATACTGATCCCAAGTTCCTTGAAACTCTAATACATATGTCCTGAGTATATCCTTAACAGTTTTGATTGTCCTCTCACTCTGGCCATCTGTTTGAGGATGAAATGCAATACTGAAGTTCAACTTTGTACCCATAGCTGACTACAAACTCTTCCAAAATTTTGAAGTAAATCTGGGATCCCTGTCTGATACAATGGACATTGGAACCACATGCATTCTAACCACTTCATTCACATACTTCCGAGCCAACTGGTCTAGTGAGTTATTCTCCCTCACTAGTAAGAAATGGGTCGACTTAGTTATTCGATCTACTATAACCCATATAGCATCATTTTACCTCGGAGTCTTAGGCAAACTTATAATAAATTCCATAGTGATTCGTTCCTATTTCCACTCTGGAATAAGCAACGAATGTAGCTTCCCAATTGGAGCCCGATGCTCAGCTTTAACCTATTGGCATGTTATATATTTAGAAACATATTCCACTACTTGCTTCTTCATTCCTGGCCACCAGAAATGTTGCTTCAACGTATTATACATCTTGGTCGTGCCAAGATGCATAGCATAAGCAGCCATATGAGCTTCCTTTACAATTTCTCTCCTCAAATCATCCACATTAAGCACACAAAGCCTCTATTTTAACCATAATGTTTCATCTCTCAATTCAAATTTAGACTCTGGATTCATCTTAACTTTCTCAATCAGTTTCACCATTTTAGGATCCTTACTCTGAACTCTTCTAATTCAATTATGTAACATCGGTCTCAACTTTAGTGTCGCTATCAATGCTTCATTAGGCTTGAGATTCAACTCCACATTCAAAGCTCTCAATTGAATCAAGTTTAATAAGCTCGATAACTAAATCTGAGCTACACTATCATGTGACTTTCTACTCAATACATCAGCACTATATTAGCTTTTCCTAGATAATACTCAATCGTGCAGTCATAATCTTTCAACAACTCTATTTGCCTCCTCTATCTCATGTTTAGCTCTTTCTGACTCAGAAAATATCTCAAACTTTTGTGATCAATGTATATTTGAAATGTCTCTCCATATAAATAATATCTCTATAACTTTAAAGCAAAGATAACTGCAGCAAGTTCTAAATCATGTATCAGATATTTCATCTCGCGGGACCTTAATTGTCTCGATGCATAGGCTATCACCTTACCATTCTGTGTCAACACACATCCTAATCCCTTATGCGAAGCATCACTGTATACTACATATCCACCAGTTCCTGATGGAATAGTCAACATCGGTGTTGTGGTCAACCGATGTTTCAACTCCTCAAAGCCCTTCTGACAATCATCATCCCATCTGAATTCTACATTCTTCCTCAGAAGTTTAGTCAGAGGGGTTTAAAAATAAAAAAAACCCCTTAACAAATTTCCGGTAATATCCAGCCAATTTGAAGAAACTCTAGATTTTAGACATATTCTTTGGAGCCTCCCATTTCATTACTGCCTTAATCTTCATTGGATCCACTTGAATACCTTGCCCATTTACTATATGACCCAGAAAGACTACTTGATCTAGCCAAAATTCATACTTACTGAATTTGGCATACAGTTGTTTCTCCCTCATAATTTGTAAAATCACTCTCAGATGTTTATCATGTTCTTCTCCGCTCTTTGAATACATAAGTATGTCATCAATGAACATAATTACAAATCTATCCAGGTAGGGCTAAAACACCTTATTCATCAAGGCCATAAATGTAGTTGAGGTATTAGTTAACCCAAACGGCATTACTAAAAACTCAAAATGCCTATACCTGCTTCTGAAAGCACTCTTTGGTACATCAGCCTTTGTTATCTTTAAATGATAATACCCAGACCTTAAATCTAGCTTAGTGAACACCTGAGATCCTTCCAATTGATCAAATAAATCATCAATTATAGGCAATGGGTACTTTTTCTTCATTGTAACCTGATTCAGTTGCCTATAATCAATACACAATCTTAAAATTCCATCTTTCTTCTTTACAAATAGAACTGGAGCTCTCCAGGGTGAAGCAATGAGTCTAATAAATCTTTTATCCAACAACTCCTGTAACTGAGCCTTCAACTCCTTTAGTTCCACATGTGCCATCCTATATGGAGGAATAAATATAGGAGTAGAACCTAGAACTAAGTCAATGTAAACTCTATTTCCTGGACTGGAGGTAAACCAGGTAACTCTACGAGAAACACATCCAGGAATTCATTAACCACAAGAATGTCCTGTATATTCTGCTCAGCTTTAGTATCAATAATGTGGGCCAGATAAGCCTCACATTCACCTCGCATCAACCTTAAGACACTCATGAATGAGATCAGCCTGGTTGGCACTGCTTGACTAATACCCCTGAAAATTGCTCTCGGCTGATTAGGAGATTCCAATACCACCTCCTTAGTGCAGCAGTTCATGATAGCCCTATGAGCAGCAAGCCAATCCATGCCTAGAATGACATCTATCTCTCTTAGCTATAATATAACCAAGTCTGCTTCTAATTCTGCCCGATCAACTATAATCAAACACCTCTTGCAAACTTCTCCAATCATGGTGGTACCACCTATCGGTATACTCACCTCCAATCTAAGTTTTAATTTCTCTCTATCGCAATGCAACTTACATGCCAGATGTGATGTAATAAATGAACGCGTAGATCCAGGATCTAGCAATACAAATGCTTCATAATCAAAGAAAAGCAACGCATCTGCAACAACATCTGGAGAGTCCTAAGCCTCCTGTTTGTTCATAGCGTTTACTCGGGCCTGAGACTGGGGTCTGTTGCTCCAAATCTCAGTCCTGACAGAAGGACTTCCAGAACTCACTCTGCCTCTGCCTCTGCCTTGGCCTCTCTGTCCAACTCCACTAGCTCAGCTCTGTTAGACAGTAGCTTCACTTACATATCCCCCTATCATACTAGACTGGGCTCTAGTAATAGCAAGACAATCTCTAATTCTATGCTCTAGAGAGCCATATCAAAAACACGCATCTGATAAAGTCCAGCACTCACCACTGTGCTTCTTCCCATAGTGCTCATAAGGGAGAAACTGGCTTTGTATTATATCTTTTCCAGTGCCAGACTATACAAAGCCACCCTTCTGTCTGAATCCCAACTGTCTTGATCCAGTCGGTGGTCTAAAAGATTGGTTCTACCGCTTGTTAAATCTTCTACCCGAACCACTCTAAATTTTGCTGGGTCTTTTCATTCTAGACCCTTATCCCGACTCTACTTGTTCCTCTCTCAGTAATTGCTCAATTCTGATCGAGGCAGCCCTCAACTCAGTAAAACTACTTAGATTAGTAATTGCTAACCTTGTTCTAAACTCCATATTCAACCCATCTTCAAATCTCCTACACTTGTCTTCTTCTGTAGGAATCAAAGTAGTAGCATACCCAACAATTCATCGAACCTGATCTCATACTCTACTACAGACATTCTGCCTTATTTCAGATCTAGGAATTCCTTCATCTTTCAATCTAAGTAGATCTCGGACATTTAATTCTCCTTGAAAGCCCTAAAAAAGTCTCCCCAATTCAGATTGCAAGACTTGGTGGCACTGCCTGCAACAGCCTTCCACCACTGATATGCTGGACCTTGTAGTAGTGAGACCGCATAATCAAATCTCTCATCTGCCTCACAAACCATCTAATCTAATACTCTTTCAGTTCTCTTTAACCATTCATCGGCCACTGCAGGGCCTGCACTTCTGTAGAAGTCCACAGCCCCCTGCTTTTGCAGTTTATCACATCTCCTTTCCCTTTTCTTCAAAATTTTTAGAGGCATCACATCTAGTCGAGGCACAGAAGACTCTCTGCTGGCTCTTTTTAATCCTAGGTCAATTGAGTGTTCCATTTAATTGCCTACGTTTGATAACCTATAAAACACAATAACTTTGATTACCATCCAAAATTGTTACAACATTTCATACCTAACATTCCTACATATCCCTACGGATGCCAACCATGCTATGATACCAAAATATAACACCCCACTACCATAAATTACATACCGGAACACCCTGTGGACATTCTACTATATAATGGCGTGTTAATAGCGTGTTAACTATCTCACCTTCAGTTTATAAAATGGCAACTTATCCAACTTAGTCATGGCATCAACTAGTATACATAAAAGTCACCAAATATATTTTAAAAAACAAATTGCAATCCTCTTTTCATTGTATAAAAATCAAACTTACATTATGGCTTTACAAAACCATCTGAATATATACAATGTCAAAACCCCTATACATAACATACTACTTGAAAGAGGAATTGAACAAAATTACTAATTACTCCTTCAGTCTCAATTGACCAACCTTTGAGTTATTTCTTCTTCACAAAAGTACACAAATTATGCTTCGTGTAGGATCTCTCAATAGGTAATGTCCTCTCTAAGTCCTGAAATGTCAACGTGCAATTTTGGGTGAGTTTTGCAAACTCAATGAGGTAACCATCATCGATGGTTCACTCAATTCATACAACACATCACTACATGTAACATATAATTCACACCCTTGCATTTTACATGTAGCATCACATATCACAGATCACATTCTCATTCAAATATAAGACACCAATGCATTGTAATCAATCAAACACACGTATTGCAATGTATATGCAATGCTCATGAGACTCACTTTCACTTACTATTGTTGATGTTATGACCAAGTGCCTTTTTACTAACCCATATCCCTCGTGGATACCAAGTTGTATCAGATAATATCCCATATCCTTTAGTGGATACTGGGTGCTTTCACAATTGAGCCTGAGGCTCTGATCACAGTATGAGCTTTAAGCTCTTTACACTGGCGACTTTGGTCACAAAAAAACACAACTCTCAACTTCAAGCCAAATTTCAAGATTCTTAAAGGTAGATTTCAAATTCAATTCCTCCATGAAAAATGTAGCCTTATGTCTCTATTTAATATGAATTAAGAATCAACTCATTTGGAAATATACATATCAAAATATAGCTAAAATACTCAAAGTTGTTCAGTAAAAAGACACTAGTGCATATGCAGACTCTAAACACCAAAATTAGACACGCAAACCTTCACCTTCTTCTTCCTCTCTCTACTGCAATTTGGTTTTCAACAATTCTTAATAGAATCTATACCCTATTTTTCACATCTTTCTGCAGTTAACAACTTTACAACCTTTCTCAACACAAACAATTCAACAATCCATTTAAACTTTAATATCAAAAATCGTATATCATTCACGCAAATTACGAACTTTTCTACACTTCGTTTCTTCCATCTTCATCAATTCTTACACTTCATTTAAATCATTTCTGTATCATAACCTCATCAAATCCTCATTCCTTATCATGAAACTCATTTAAATTCATGTCTATAAACACTCAATAGATTTACATATGCCAACAGTAAAAAAAAAATATATTGATAAATCAACTTGCTTGAATTGTCTTCACTCTTCCTAAACACAGTTTCAATGATTTTTCAAGCTCAAAATTCACCTCAACTCCATCTTATACCATACCAATCATCAAATATACAAAAGCAACACTTGCAGCACACCTAAATTTTCACTTATGTTTCAACTATTAAGCATCTTCAATTTATGACCACTGAACTATTAACTACGTAATGTATAATTCATTACACAAATCGTGAAAAAAACATACGATACTTACTAGTTTAAACTCCAACTTTTCAAAATCCCTTGAAACCTAATTTTCCAGTATACAGGATCATCAACAGTGCTTTTCCAAACAAAAACAAGAGAGCCGTAAAATTCTTTCTTCTTAAAAAACACATGACTTGGTGTCTTAACAATTTATTGCCACGTGTCACCATATATTTAATCTATTTGTCATCAACTTTATCAGT